>MKEJ01006330.1:0-13995 GCA_001753735.1 Embelia ribes | reverse complement strand
TTCTGCATGGCTTACCGCAAAACTTCGGCTACTAGAAAAGAACAATTTTTCCATGCAATAAGAAATGTGATAAGTATTTCAGGACAGTTACTAACATTTAGTAGAACACAGGGCATGCTTTCAAGGGGCAAACCATTACAATTTTCTGCATACCGGAAATGTTGTTGGTGAAGCGATGGTGGCTGAGGGAGCATTCCAGGTACCTCCCGGAGGTCGTACAACACTCATATGCGAAATTCAAAATAAACTAACAAATTTAAAATAGAGACCTGAGCCCTGTGGACTTCTTTACGGGCAGGTATGGAAAGAGAAGGGTCCTATAAGTACGGGATTGTGATAGCCCCAATTGGGGCTATTGTGTCGTTACTGTAAACAACAAATAATCCTGGCCGGAGTCAAGGTAGTGATGAAACGAGTCCCAAACCCATGACTATCCTCGAGGGTCACGGCAACCGGCAGACCTGAACCATCTCAGTCTATCTCACCAAAAAGTCAAATATGCCCTTCAAATTTCAGAAATTTTCAAATTGACCCCTGAAATATAAGGAAGTTTCTGATTGACCCCTGCAGTTTGCTAGTTGAACAATCAGGCGCTATTTTTCTTGCTATTATTACACTATTGCGATCAGAATGTCATACTTCAAAGGGGAAAAAATGTTTTCAAACAATGTAGTTTTGGCTCAACTTTCGGTGGTCAAAGAGAGCCGTAAGCAAACACCAATTCACTAGTTTTTGGACTGCAATAAAGGCAGATTATTACTCCTTCAAATAGGGAATTAGAATAATGTTCACGGGGTTCTCAGCATTGGAAACTCCANNCTCCCATCACCTTTAAGCCAATTGTTCCTCTTGTCCCTCCTCTAGTAGAAATAGAGAAACCCGCTCCTTCAATTGTTAAGCAAGAAGAACACAAGGAATTTAATAACAAAGCCGAACTCGAGGAATTTATTGAATTCATCAATTTAGAAGATTTTGGTTGTTTGTCAAGGTTTTTGCAACAATGTTCACGTTCCTCTCATAGCAACTGAAATTCGTGACTATACTAACATATGGCTCCTTGCACTCTTCAAAGATATTAAGCTCGGGGTCAAACTTTTCAACCGGGGGAGAATGATGCAGATTATGAAAGATTCTTATAGTAGTTAATTTTCCATTTGATTAGGATATCTTCATATTAGTTAGCTAATTGAGATTTGATTGGATAAGATTTGATTTTTACTTGGAAATATTCTAGAATGATTTAGTTACTATATTGGGATTTGTCAAAGCCAATATATAGGCCGCACGACGTAACTTTTTATTTAGTTGTGGTCTATGAATAAACAGTAGCGATTAGAAAAGATTGAGATCTCTTTTATTTATCTTTTGTTCGTTTTTGTCAAAACGTCCACCCTTTTGTTCGTTTGTTTTAAAACGTCAACCCTTATGTTAATTTTTGTTAAAACATTCACCTATCTTTACGTTTCATAAGAGCCATCCTACATCATGGACACAACAAAATGAGTGTCTTGACTGATACATATCTGACACACATACTATATGAGCACTTCAAAATGCATGTCAGTAACTCTAATTGGCTTGTCTCTTAATTATTCTTCTAGAAACTTCAAAATACGCGTCAAAGAATCCATATGGCTTATCCAAAGATAATTGACTTACTTTTAGCTAAGGTCTATTTGAATTGAAACACAAAAAGGTTAATGGATAGTGTAAATTGTACTAAGATATGTTCAATAATGCAAAAACTATCGACCGTGTTGAGTTTTATGCAAACTTGTTGCCATATTTTCAAATTTTAATACTCTAAAGTTTCTTTGAGCATATCATTGACAATAAAAAATAAAAATAAATAAAAAGATAAACTATAGTACATTACATATTAACTGCATATCTGTGTCTCCAATTTTTACAATTGACGTGTCACGAGTCCGTATCTGTATCCATATCAGGAGCCGTGTTGTATCCGTGCTTCTTAGCTTGAGAAGTACCAAGTTTTCTTCATCTCCTTTTTGTGTCAAGGGTGGATCTGCCCTTTGCCTCTTGAAAATTTCTTGTTCAAATTTAGTTTTCTCCATCATTGTTAATAATTATGAAGGCTTTTCAATGATTAAACTGTTTAGGAGTAAAGTGAAATTATCATGACATATTCACTTCATCGTACTTATAAAGAGCAAGGATAATTTTGGAAGTGAAAAAGGGGAAACGGAATGAGGAGTTCACACTTTTAGAATATATATATATATATATATATATATGGGAACGAATCAAGACATAAAGGATTTTACAAAAAATCTTACAAATCTTTTAAGCCGTTGGATCTGCAGCGATTAACGGTTCGAATGTATCCTCTCTCTCCACTTTCTCTCTCATATATCCTAGCCATTGATCGCTGCAGATCCAACAGCCTAAAAAATTTGTAAGATTTTTTGTAAAATTTTTTATTCCCTGATCCGTTCTCTCTCTCTCTCTATATATTATGGGCAGCCCCCTCAATACCTCCAAGTTATTTATTATGTTGGTTTTCTCCCAAATTACTTGTTATGTCACTTTATATCCAAATCAATCAATTGCGAGCCCGAGATTACAACTCTATATTTTCACAAGGGGAGACATCCTATCTCTATCTAAATTTTTATATGGTTGGATTTAAATTAAATTTGTTACAATGATAAAAAAAAAAAAATTTAATTTTTACTGTACACATAATATTTGAAAATTAGACCAACATTGTAAAATTAGTTAAGAGCCATCTCCAATTAACAGCCCATGTTTAGCCCATTTTTTTTTTATTTCGGTTCCACGATTTTTCGGTTATATCGGTTCGGTTTTCATATTAATTTTATTGGTTGAAATAGTTTTATTTTTTTTAATTAGGGTTACGAATCACGATAGATACACCAGTCTAAACATTCTAGAAATTTTGTTTTTTATTTTCTTTGTAATTCGGTTTGGGACCAAACCAAGATGAGCCAAATTTTTTTCGATTTATATTAGTTTATTTTTTAAAACATATTTTGATCAATTCGATTTTATAATGATGTATTCCGATATATTGTTTGTATTCAGTTCGATATGAAACCGAAGCAAACTCATGCTCCACGAGAACACGCTGGTTAAAAGTACAAAACAGCTCAAATAATCAAACACGGGAAACGGCCCCGGATTCCAAACCCGACCCGATTACTAACCCAACCCTAGAATCCCACGCTTATTACAACCTCTTCTCCCAGTCCGTGCCAATCCTCTCTCTCTCTCTCTCTCTCTATTTCTCTCGGCGTGTTATATTCCTCCAGTCCAACTTATCTTGGCGATTTATATACACACGCAGCTCGTTTTATCTTATGAGCATCTCTTGATCCCCAGGGTATGTAGCTGTTTAACAATTATCGAGATTTATAGTTTGTTTTATTCAATTTTATGCTGTTTTGATCTCGATTATATGTATTCGATGCCTTACGCTGTGTATGGATCTAATTTTTGTTAATTTTTCAGCAACTGTTTTCATTTTGAGCTTTTTTGTTGTTTTGTGTTATTAATATTGTTCTATGTTCTGTTGTTTTTGTGTTTGATTTATTTTCGAAAGTACTGATTTGTTCTGAGTTGAAGCGCGTATAGACACATGGATTTGCAGATTACATGAAGTTTCTAACCAGATTTAAAATCAGTATATTGGAATTTGAATCTTTGAATTCGATGTCTTACTATGTGTATAAACCAGAATTGTGTTGATTATCTGTGCCTTTCTTTTTTGATCATTGTATGGCTGTTTTCGTCAAGGGTTCCAAAATGTTTGTTATTTGTTTTATGTTTGCTGCTTTTTAGGAGAAATGCATTTACACGCAGATGAGATTTCACTCAAATTTATATACACACAGCTTTTGTATGGTTTATTTACATATGCATCAGTACAATCTTGTATACATGTACTCTTGATTGCAGGGTATGTGATTGTTAGGTTTCTAACAAGATCTAGAATCGGCATTGAACTGTCTTGGATATACGAAATCCATGTTTTATAATTGCCAAGAAAGAAAGCATGTTTGATGACTTTGTATATTTGTTAGTCTATCTGTTTCTGTTCTTATTTTTGATAATTGTTTGTTTTGTTTTTTGGTTTTTGGAATATTATTATACTATTATGTATCTATTCATTTGTTTTCATGCAGCTTTTGTGTTTGATTTTGTTATCGATATTACAGTTTTTTTAAGGCGAAACACATATAGACACAGAATTGGCAGATTACTCCCACACGTATACAGGGAGTTTTCCATGATTTACTGATGCGGACACCAGTATCATCTTGTTTACATCCTCTCTTGATTCCCAGGTAGTAATCACTAAGGATCTGAAGAGATTTAGGATTTGCACGTGTAGATTTGTGGAATGACTCCAATGCTTATACGCTGGTGTAGTTACAGGCTTTGTTGATTTTGTTTGTTCCAATTTTTATTTTGATGATTATTAGGGTATTGTTGTTTGTCTAGGGTTTTGGAAGGTGTGCTCTTGTTTCCTCTTGTGTTTGGTTTTATCTTTCAAAATAATTTATGCCTAATCGTTAAAGCATGGTATAATGCTTTGTATCTTCTGAATTATTATATTCCTATACTCGCTGTCATGATTTTATTCTCATTCACTCTTCAATTTAGGTTAGTAACTTTCTTGAAGAGTTTAATTTCATTGAGTATTTTTATGCTATTGGGTCTGGCTGAGCGACAGCTCTCCATTAGTGCGTTTAAAACATGTCATTAATGATTTTTTTATGAGTTGACGTTCAATCTAGATTTGGTGGAATAAAAAGATTTTCTACCGACTGTCTAAAAAATTTAAACTCATTGGTAATTTCATTTTTCATAGGGAGTGTATGAATCCAATACAATTGTTTGGAGTAGATATTTGTTGTGTTGATTTATCTGCGACTCTTCTTATTTTTGTCGTCGTTTGGTGCAGTGTTGTATTTGTCGAGGGTTTTGGAAGGCCTATCCTATTTGTTTCTGGAATATTCTTTTTGTTATTTCATTAGTCGAAATAACTGAATCCGAATGGGGAGAAAGAAGCCTACTGCTCGAGATGACGATACAGCTGCCCCACAGGGCGAGGGAGGGAAATCTAAGAAAAAGGCAATGGTGATTGATGATGATGAGTATGGGATAGGGACAGAGTTGTCTGAGGGACAGGCAGCTTCGGAAGAGAGTGTCGCCCCAGTTGGTGGGAAAAAGAAAGGGAAGAAGGGTGGCGTTAAGAATTTTGAACCCAAGGACGAGATTTTAGATGATAAGAATGTTGAGGAAGAGGACAAGGATGTGCATGTTGTGCAATTTGCTGGGAAAAAGAAGTCAAAGAAGGGTGGGGGTAACAATGCGTTTGCAGCGTCCAGTTTCGAGTTACTTGGAGAGGAGGAGGATGAATCTGGTGTAACTCGTGATGAAGATGATGGTGCCAGCAATGAGGAAGAAGTGGAAGTAGCTTTTAAGGGGAAGAAGAAGTCATCAAAGTCGAAAAAGAGCAGTAGTAGTTCATTTGCTTTTAGTGCAATTGCTGATGACGAGGATGAGGATGGAGAGGTTGATAATTTAGTTTCTGAACTACATTCTGATAATGATGATGATCCCGTTATGAACTTCTCAGGGAAAAAGAAATCGTCAAAGTCTTCTAATAAGAAAAGTGATACTAATTCATTCGCGGGATCTAGCTTTGGCGGGCTTGACGATCTGGATGAGGAAGAAGGGGAAGAGGATGCTGTGATTACATTCTCTGGTAAGAAGAAGTCTTCAAAGTCTTCAAAGAAAAGCAGTAACTTGATTAATACAGCTTTGATTGATGACGAAAATGAAGAGGATCTGCCTGTCTCTGCCTCAGCCGATAGGGCAGATAAAAATGAGAATGAAGATGCATCTGTTATTAAATTTTCTGGTAAGAAGAAGTCTTCCAAAAAGAAGAATAATTATGCTTTTGATGCAATTGTTGAATCAAAAGAGCTGCTTGAAACTGAACAGCCTGTTATAGGCACCAGTAACGATGGAGCTGAGAGTTCTAAGAATAACAAGCAGGTGTCCGAGGATGTGCCTGAAACTTCAAAGAACAAAAAGAAGAAAAAGAAGAGTGGAAGGACTGCTCAAGAGGAGGATGACCTGGACAAAATTCTGGCAGAGCTTGGTGACGGGCCTTCCACTTCAAAATCAGCTCCGGCTCCGGCTCCTCAACTGGAAGACAAAGATCAGATTCAACCTCAGCCAGATGAGATGGCCGATGCTGGAGTTGAAAAGGAAATTGAAGAGGGAGGTGCGGAGACTGCTGCTGCAAAGAAGAAGAAAAAGAAGAAGGAGAAGGAGAAAGAGAAAAAGGCGGCCGCAGCAGCTGCTGCAGCTGCACCTGTTGACGAAGCAAAACAAGAAGAGACAAAGAATGAAACCAAGAGTAAAGCAACCGATAAAAAAGTCCCAAAGCATGTTAGAGAGATGCAGGAGAGGCTTGCGAGGTTAAATGAAGAGAAGGAAAGAAAGAAGAGGGAGGAAGAGGAGAAGTTGAGAAAGGAGGAGGAAGAGCGGAAGCGGCTAGAGGAACTGGAAAGGCTTGAGGAAGAGAGAAAGCGTGCGAAGAAGGAAAGGGAAAAGGAGAAACTCTTGAAGAAGAAACTGGAAGGAAAACTTTTAACAGGGAAACAAAAGGAAGAAGCTAGGCGACGAGAGGCAATGAGGAACCAAATACTTGCCAATGCAGGTGGTTTGCCCCTCCCTACTGGTGATGCTGCGGATGCCCCCACAAAGCGACCCAAGTATGAAACAAAGAAATCAAAACAACGCAAATCTCAAAGTAACGGTGTGGCCTCAGAAAGTGTTGTGGAAAGCTTAGAAGCGAAGGAGAACAAGCAAGAAGATGTGATTGAGGTGGATTCTATTGAACCTGAGGGGGTTGAAGAAATGGATACGGTGAGCATGGAGGAGACAACCGAAGCTTCAAGTGTGGTTGAAGAGAATGGAGTTGAGGAGGAGGAGGAGGAGGAGGAGGAGGAGGAGGATGAGTGGGATGCAAAGAGTTGGGATGATGCTGATCTCAAACTGCCTGGTAAAAGTGCTTTTGCTGACGAAGAAGAGTCTGAATCTGAGCCTGAGCTTGAGAAAAAAGTTGTTGCTCCCAAGCCAGCTGTTAAATCACAGGAGGTTGAAGATAAAGGAAGCCAGCCCGAGAAAGTGGTTACTGAGAAAAAGAAGCAGAAGGATCCAGTGGGAAAGAAGGGTACACCAAATCCAAATTCTCAGCCCAATGATGGTGAGAGTAACCTCAGATCCCCAATTTGCTGCATCATGGGCCATGTGGATACTGGTAAAACCAAACTTCTTGATTGTATTCGGGGAACTAATGTTCAGGAAGGTGAAGCTGGTGGAATTACTCAGCAGATTGGTGCAACATACTTCCCAGCGGAGAACATACGAGAGAGAACCAAGGAACTCAAAGCTGATGCAAAGCTAAAGGTTCCTGGTCTACTGGTTATTGATACCCCTGGACATGAATCCTTCACAAACTTGAGGTCTAGGGGTTCAGGTCTTTGTGACATTGCGATTCTGGTTGTTGACATAATGCACGGCTTGGAACCACAAACCATTGAGTCTCTCAATCTCCTGAAAATGAGGAACACTGAATTCATTGTCGCTTTGAATAAGGTAGATATAATATTGCAGTATTATAGTTAAGTATTACCCTCTGTTATGGCTTTTATTCCCTTGTTAATGTTGTGGTTGACTGTGCGTTGTGGATTTAACAATTTGCAGGTGGATAGACTCTATGGGTGGAAAACTTGCAAGAATGCACCTATTGTTAAGGCAATGAAGCAACAAAATAAAGATGTCCAGATTGAGTTCAACATGAGGCTTACTCAGGTTATTAATTTCTCATCTTTTCTTGAATATTTTTTTTTACGTAACTTGGGCCTTCTTAGAGTTTACCGTTGCTAATCATTTGAGCTAATCATTTCAGATTGTTACGCAATTTAAAGAACAAGGATTAAACACTGAATTATACTACAAGAACAAAGATATGGGAGACACTTACAGTATTATACCAACAAGTGCTATCAGGTATTTTGTGATCAAAGTCCAGCTCATTGTTGGTTTACTATACTGCAGAACATATTCATTCAAAGATGGAATTTTTATAACGAGTGCCATGCGTTTGATTGTGTTTGAAACAGTGGCGAAGGTGTACCGGATATGTTGTTGTGGTTGGTTCAATGGACGCAGAAGACAATGGTTGAAAAACTTACTTACAGTAATGAAGTACAGGTATTAGAAGATCTGAGACTTGATTCGATATTGTGCCTAGATTGTGGGAGATATTAATAGTGAACTAAACTTTGAACTGTTTTTCAGTGTACGGTTTTGGAGGTTAAGGTTGTTGAAGGCCACGGGACAACCATTGATGTTGTATTAGTTAATGGCGTTCTTCATGAAGGAGATCAGATAGTTGTTTGCGGTATGCAGGTAATTTTAGATATAAATTTTTTATATTGCTCTGGACCAAAATATTATGTTCATCAAAATCTGAGGTATGATTTTTATTGACAGGGACCTATTGTGACCAATATTCGAGCTTTACTAACACCCCATCCAATGAAAGAACTGCGCATTAAGGTATGATCGGTTTTAGTTTCCCTTTTTGAGAAATGTTAGACATCTTGTGGAGGCTGAGCTTGATGTTATGGTTGGAGGGGAGTTGTATCTGATTGTTTTTCGGTGTTGCTCGTCCATTTGGCTTTCCATTTTATTTTTGCTAGTTTTTTGTGTTAGTACTTCTTGTAAAGCAGGTTATTGTTTCAGCAATCCTATTTCATAGATCAGATTTGCTCTCATATTTAGAGGCTAATGTTTATTATCTTGTCGTAATCCATATGAAATTTAGAAGTTATGTGAGCAATATGTTGAGGCTGTTTCTTTCTCTGTATATCCCATCATAAACCATGCATTTCTTTTCATAAATTGCCTTGTTCTGTTCGAAGAGTCTGTTACAGTCTTGTATCTATACTGTCTGCAGTTAAAGAAATTACATAGGTTTGCATTTTTTGAAACTTGTGGTATTTTTGTGGGAAAATGGTGAATTGAAATCTGGGCATGTGCTGTTGTATATGCCAACCTTGCTTCACATGAGACTGTCATGTGGTTACAATTGGTTAGGGAGGTAGATTATGGCAACCTTGTTTCACATGGGATTGAAGATACACAGTAATCTGCATTGATGGCTAGTGGAAGCTCATAAAGAGAGAAAAAATTATAAGATATCATGCACTAGTTAATGGACCGGAAACTTGTCTGCATTAACTTTGTTTTTGTTTTTGGTGGTCTAGCAATGAACTGTTGATGTGTTTTTGTGACAGGGAACTTATTTGCATCATAAAGAAATTAAGGCTGCCCAGGGTATCAAGATTACTGCACAGGTGAGTTAGTATACAAGGATTTTTACATACTTTTGTATCTATATTTTGTTGAAATGAAATAGATGCTTATCTATCAGGCAATTGCCCCCAAAAAAGGGTAAGCTATCAGGAACTCTAATTGTGGCCATTCAAAACTATTAATTCGTCTGATTCTTTTTAAACTCATGTATTAGTTTTGTGCTGCTTAATTTTGAGGAGCGAATTTGTTTTTGTGCCACCTCTTTTTCTTATATATCTATTTGTTGTTATCTCATCCTTTAAAGTTACAGCCATACTACTTGTAATATGCAATTGCTAGGTGACTCTGGATTTCTTTTTTATATGCCTTTGCTTGGTTCACGGGGAACATTTATTGTATCTTATCGTTTGACCTTACCTAGGGACTTGAACATGCAATTGCCGGCACCGGTCTGTACGTAGTGGGGCCTGATGATGATATAGATGATATTAAGGAATCAGCCATGGAAGATATGAAGTCAGTGTTGAGCAGAATAGATAAAACTGGTGAGGGTGTTTGTGTTCAGGCCTCCACTCTCGGTTCATTGGAAGCACTGCTGGAGTTCTTAAAATCTCCAGCTGTAAATATACCTGTTAGTGGCATAAGCATAGGCCCTGTGCACAAGAAGGACGTCATGAAGGCTAGTGTCATGCTTGAGAAGAAAAAGGAATATGCAACAATCTTGGCCTTTGATGTCAAAGTGACGCCAGAGGCCAGGGAACTTGCTGATGAAGCAGGTGTCAAGATATTTATGGCAGATATCATATACCACTTGTTCGATCAGTTTAAGGCCTACATTGACAACCTAAAGGAAGAAAAGAAGAAGGAAGCTGCAGATGAAGCGGTCTTTCCATGCGTTCTCCGGATTGCTAAGGGCTGTTGTTTCAATAAGAAGGACCCCATTGTTTTGGGGGTTGAAGTTGTTGAAGGCATTGCTAAGGTATGTTTCAAATTTTTTTGAAACTTACAAAAAGCGGTAGTTAATAATTACTACTTGGTTCTGTTTCGTTTTTTGATTTGCTCATTGAATGCTTTGTTTTTTAATTTGCATTCCGCATTCACTGACTGCTTATTAGTTAAATTGCTCCTTTGTTACTTTTGAGTCCTTTTTGTTTGGTGCTATATTTTTTTCTGCATCCTGAATCTATCGCATGGGAGTGGATTGTGCTTGTTAAATTACCATCCCATCTGTTTAATGATTTTAATTTTGTCAACGCAGGGTATGATGCATTTTGACAACTAAAATGCATTTTCACTATTTTCTTTGTGTGTTTATCTTCTCACGTCTGGAATCAATATGCAGAAGATAAATTCTAGCATTTCTGTTTTTGGGTTATAGATCAGTTACATTGTGTGTGTAATTTTTCACTTTTGAACTTAATTACTATTTTTGCAAGAGGTTGAGTCTATGGTATCTGATTATTTGAACTTAATTACACAGGTGGGTACTCCACTTTGTATACCTTCGAGGGATTTCATTGATATTGGTCGAATTGCGTCCATTGAGAATAATCACAAATCTGTTGATTATGCAAAGAAGGGGGGACAAGCGGTGGCGGTTAAGGTATGTCTGTCACCCTTCTCTTCAGCTTCTGTCCTGTGCTGGAGCCTGGAATCCAGTTTTTTTGCCCATGTTATCTTCCACAATATTCAAATCAGTTTTCACGATGGAACGGCAATTTCCAAATGCTTATGCTATAGTGCCCCTCTGTTAAATCGTCCAGACCCTTATGAATAGGCTGATTGACTGATTTACTAGTTATGGACCTACCAAAACATGTTGAAATATTTCAGAAGTTACCTTCGTTCCAAACATGGAGTAGCATTGGTAGGATCTCAACTGACACTTATTTTGGCCACTTCAAGAAAGGATGCATAACTCTACAACATTACATCATGATATTTTCAACCATATCTGTCTCTCTTATATCCGTCAGTATCTAGAGAAGGAACATACAATTATATGATCTCATCATAAGAAGTACAAGTAAATTAGGTAATGCTTATAGGCAGATTCTCATAAGTTGTGATTTAAAAGTTTTTAAGCTATTTGTTTATGCGAGATTTTAACTTCTTGAAAATGGATTTTTCTCATAGGAAGGAGTTCCACTCCAGATTTAAATGTTCCACAATTCTCTAGACCAGCATGCCCCGTGTAGAAGTTAATTAAGTAAATTCCAAGAGGACATATTTACTGAAATTGTGATTTATATTAGTTTTGAAGCTGAAATTCCTACTTTCATCACGATTCTAGCTTCTCAAGGATATAGGTACTCTGGTAGATGTAAATACTCGATGATCTTCCAATCCAGTATTACCCCTATCCTTCTGTAGAGCTTTAAATCCGTGGATCATGTCCACCTAAATCTTGAGAAAATGAAAATGCAATATCATAGAAAAGAACTGGAAATGATTTTATAGTTCCATGCATCTACTTTGAACCTTTTATATGTCGTTCTTAGAAAATATTGCAAGGATTACATGCCTTGGTTGTTGATCAAAGCTAATTATTCTTTACTTTTTCCTTGGCAGATTATTGGTACCAACGCGGAGGAACAACAAAAGATGTTTGGCAGGCATTTCGATGAAGAAGATGAGCTCGTGAGTCGTATCTCTCGGAGGTCTATTGATTTACTCAAAGCTAATTATCGGGTAAGGGTTCTTACTGTTTAATGCTATAATTTACTTTCATGGTTTGTCGAAATCATGATTTTGATGATACCTATATTCGTTAGGGCATTCACACCAGTCATTCTAAACCTTCATTTCTCCCCCCTTTAATTTCTAGAATGGGAAATCTTGGGGAGAAATCTCACATCAACGTTTCTATTTTCAGAAAAATTTCTAAAAATGCAATAGTAAATTTCTCTATTGAGAAAGTTACTATTCACAATTTCTCTATTAAAAAATATTTTTTTTGCAACAAAATAAAGCAAATACTCCAATTATTGGAAATTTTTTTTGTAGAATTTATTATTTTTGTATATTATTATTTTTGAATTTTTAGAAAGTCTGGTGTGACCTATTTTAATTTTGTATGAGAAATGGGTTTCTTGAAAATGAGAAGGAATGGTCTGAATGCTCTTATAGTTGCTTGTAAATACAATGAAGCATTTGATTTATAAATGGAGTATTAAATGTTGAAAATTTCTCAATGGGAAGGTGAAAGTTGATGCTTAAAATTTTATTTTTTTAATGAACATGAAATTCGAATATATCACTATGAGCTTTTACATGGAAATAATTTAAAAGAAAAATACTCCAGAAATTGTAAAATAATGTGAGATGAAGGTATCTGGGATTCTGTAAAATAATATAACTTTTGAAGGTCACTCATTGCGATTCTGGAGGGTGAAAACAGGATGCAAAAGATGCGTAACTTGAAAGTTGAATTTATCAGCTTTAGCTGCCATATTCATATATTTCAGAAAAAAAATGGAAGAAATTCAAGAAGGATGGGACAGGGAACACACATGAGATTCGGCAGTAATGATATTGGATGGGATGAGATTGATGGCTTTTTCATACATCATTTTTTTTTTACCCAGATTAGCCCTGTTTATATAATGTTTTGATGCTTTTGGCTCAATTTCAGCGATTTCAACATTTGACAATTTAACTTCACTAAAGTTCATGGTCTTTTAAGCAATAAGTACATTTCATGCCATAATAATTTTGGATGCTTTGGTATTATGTTGCTCTTATGATTAAAATTGCGATGACTTATGAGTTGTTCTTGTTACTGTAATTGAATTTTTTGCAGGATGACGTGTCTATGGATGAATGGAGGTTGCTTGTGAAGCTAAAGGCCATCTTCAAGATATGATAAGCCTCTGAATTTTGGTTTTACCAAAGAAGCAATTATTTTTGCCATGACCCAGGGCTTTTGGCTTGTGAGGGTAGAACATTAAGAAAGACGTTCTTTCATGTAGGGCAAGTCTTTCTGCTAGGAGGATTTGAACTCTGATGGTCTGCTATGAAAATACATTTTCTTGGCCTTGCACGAGTGAGCCCTTTTTTTGTTGTGATGTCTTGAGAGTTCTGTGGAAGCTGGGTTCAGTTAAACAGTCCGATTGAATCTTTCTAGGTTGTTTTTTTTGTGGGGTATGGGACAATATTGCAATGTACATCTGGAGAGAAATTGCAATATACTTGTCAAATTAAGGCGTTGGTGTTGTTTCTTTTGACCTAAGATTTTTTGTTATATGTTGAGCAATAGTTGATATCTACTTTTGTTTGACTATTTTGTTTTGTCTAGTTCGGACCAACAGTATCTGTAAAGTTCATTAAATTTGGCATTCAGCTATTTGAGCACTTGCATCTCATTACCTAAAAATGATCTTTTTCTTATTTTAAGTAACCAAATTGAAGATAATGTCTATTTTTTAGAATGCATCAGATTACTTAGAGTTTTTTTAAAATAAAGAATAAAAAAAATGGTTCTCCAAATATAGAGAACCAAAAGCTATTTCTTAAAATCAAATTCTGTCCTCTCATATGTGGTTTTTTCTCTCTTTCCAATTAGTTGTATTAAAATTAATATTTTAATCAATTTTTTTTCTTTCTTTTTTT
>MKEJ01006328.1:0-21453 GCA_001753735.1 Embelia ribes | reverse complement strand
TTTAATATACATATTTATTTTTATTTATATATATATATTTTTTTAATCGTTCAAAAAATAAATTTTTAATTTTTGTTCACCCCTTGTATCTCCATGGATCCGCCTACGCACATACCTAAAAAGGCCCCGTAAAAAAGTGTTGCCGAAGTAACATTACAATTTTTTCAATCTTTCATTCTATCCAATGATAACTAGATTCTACTATTCCACCACATATATGTTAGTTACACATACACCATCTGTTTCCTTTTCCATTTTACGTCTACTTACTCTAATTTGTCACATACAATTGACACGCATGTTATTAGTCCATGCGCGCATAAATTGGATTGAACACCTCTGACCGCTGGTAATAAACTTCAATCAGCCGTGTACGTTGTAATCAGTCTGAGATGCGGATAAACTGGTCTGGACATCCCTGACTGCTAATAAAAGATAAATGAATAAAACAGTGTTCCTACCAGACCGATTCCATGTGTGGTTGTGACTCTCTAAACACGTACGTACGTACAATCCCAAACGATGGATACCGTTTTATTTGGTCACTTCCATCAACTTATGCCAGGTAAGGTCTTCCTAATTTCAGCTTTTACCACCACAAGAACTAAAGAACGAATGTGAAGAACTCGTAACTAACTGTGAAATAGTTTACTCTTCCTCGGTAACCATAATTTATTTACTTAAGAGCACAATGGGACAAATATAGGCTTCTCCTTGTCAGTAAACACTTCAATTTCTACTTCCTAGATGCAAAGTTAATCAAACGTAAGCAAACAGAAGCGAAGACAAATTCAACTGTTTCAGCTATTTTATTCAATCAATATGTAGTTACTGCTCGGTAAGATGCATTAAGGCTTAAGTTAACTGGTGACAATTTTCTGCAACAGGTTTAAATATGTGATACAATTCAAGGTTGGAACCTTTTATCACATCAGAACGAGAAAAAGAAGAAGAAAGAAATGCAACTACATCACACGTAAAATCATAACGTATGAGAGTAAGGAATCAACTGCCACGAACAAATTGGATTTCATTGATTTAAATTTGAGACAATGGCCTGAACCCTTTGAGGGAACAGAAGCGTAGCTAGGGTACAAAATTTGAGCGAGTAGTAAATAATCAACTAATGATACATGACGAAAGGGCGCATTGAATATATTGCTATAAAACCCCAGACAGATGCATAAACAAATCAAAAAGTTTCAATTACTTAATACAGAAGTAACATACTAGCGATGGTTGCCACTAACACGGTGAGCTTACTCAATGGCTGATGCAATTGTTTCTTCATCTGTTGGACGCCAAAATGTTTTTTGGACGCATAGCAATCCCTCATTATCCTTCGAGTAGGTCAAACGGATCTTCCATTGGAGAGACTTGGCCAAACTCTCAATCTCAGATACAATATCAACTTTATCACGTATAATCAAATGGCCTCCTGGCCTTAAAATCCTATCAACTTCAACGAACACGGGAAGTATTTTGCACCTGAATCCAATAAAGTTATCTCAGTTACTTAAAGAAGAAGATAAAGTTAAAAGATTGTGTAGACGCTTTGACCGGTTTCACATATTTGGAGTTCATCCTTTCCAATAAAACTCGTGCCAATATGTTCGTTAGCTGTGGCAAATCAACGACTACAGTACACATTTTGTAATAGTCTAGACACAGTAACCTGCAAGAGAAGTGAGAAAACACAAACCTTTGCTTGACATTAGAGAAAAGATGATCGGCATGTAGAAGATCATAAGTTCTGGGGTATGTACTGAATGATTCACACCAATCATGGTAAATTCCGATGAACCCACGGTCATATATCAGTGGAAGTGTATCTGGCGAAGTGATAGGAACGACATTCATGACCCAAACATTAAGGTCTTTCAAAGCTGCAGCAAATCTAAAAGCCCAAAAAAAATATATAAAATATAAATTAAATCAGAATAATGTCTACAAGAAGAAAAAATGATCTTTCATTATACAGAGAAAAGCTGAATTATACGACTAAAAACAATAGCAGCAACAAGATTGCCAATAAAATAACAAATCATATTCCATTCAGCTTGCAAGCACATGGTTCGTCTAATTACCATAACAAAGTGATAGCGCTGCCACAGACATCTTTTTGTTACTTTACCAAGTAAAATTCACTATTGTCACTGATTTCAATTTTCATAATAAATTAATACCTTCTCTAAAATTCTCACAAGTAGGATGTCTTATAATAAAAAACCCATACAAATTGTTTCTAGAAACTTCAAGACAAATAGCTTACCCTCCATAGACGGCCTTCATGTCCATCACGTTCCTCACTGAAGACCAGCTAATTCCCATGCCGTTCATGTAAGACATAGACACAACATGCTTCCAGTGCTTGTAGTCCTCAGCAAAGTCCTCTGGAGCTGCCTTACCATATACTCCCACCTCAGAGCTCTTCAACCAGCTTGGTGCTTTCTCTGCCCTAAGTGGCCATTCTTCTGGCCATTTGGATGTGCGCTGCTTTGAGCCCACTGGAACTTTGTGAATGCATGCCTCAAGGGTCACATTCCTGAAAGAATGGCCAACAACAAACAAGTAAGAACAGAAGCATGCAACAAGGTTAGGAACAAAAGAAAAAAGGCTCCACTTTGGAACTTGAAGATTTAAAATCCTTGGTAATTTGGATATTTGATAGTGTTTTGTAGGTACCAGTCCAAGAGTGTCATGATTTGAAATCCACATGTGTATTGCACTTGGCCTTTGAAATCATGTATTTCAAATGACTAAGGTTTCATCATGAACTAGAAAAATATCGAATTATATTCATGTCAAGCCACTCCAGGGATTCATTGGTATCATAATATACTCTATTCACTCGTACTCAATCCCAAATTCTTATGGATTTCGAATTCATATATACAGAATCCAAATTAGCCTAAAACAACAAACAGAAAACTTATAAGCATTGAGATCTACCAGCAACCAAGTGCAGGCCCTTACCTTCACCACGCACGACGCTCCATTTCATGGTTCATATTCATATATGCACATTGATCATTCTGGATGCGGATATGATATATCTAGGATTACGAAGATATAGAATATGAACACTAATTTCAATGTTCTAACAATGTATTTATGTATTTTTAAATGTTCAGATGAGAAGATGCAACTTGTATGCCACCCTTTCCAAAGTAACAACTTTTCCACTTCTACCAAAGGTCAATCAGAACAAGAAAGTAGCATATGAGTAATTAAAAATTCTACCATGCTGCATCGGGGTCATCGGAATCTTTGCACAGAGGCGGCTGATTCTTTGTTCTTTTCTCATAGCATTCATTGGAAGTTGGCTTTCTGAAAAAAGCCACACCCACCTCATTCAATTTGTCCTTCTTCACTGTCACCAAGTCCCAGCACATTGACTTTGTCAGTTCGGACATAGCTGCCATAAGTTTTCACAGAGAGAGCAAAATGAGAAACAGACTAAGAAGAAATCAACTGAAAGAATTAATATATAATTCTTCAATTAACTTTCTGAAAAGAGAAATTTGTATCTGCAAACTAACCTGTCCAAATGCCAGAATTTTCTGGGTCCTTTCTATAAACAGGAGTGGCAGACCACACAAAATATCCGCCAGGTCGCAGTAGACGATTTAACTCTAAGAGAAGTTTACCACCTGCATTGCCATCAAAATGACTCTATAAGATGCAAAGAAAATCTTACTTCATACTCCTCACATTCACATCCTGTGATAGTTTTCCCTAGATATTAATTGCGGAGCTAAACCCCGTAACTTATCGATATTCAATTTGGTTTTCCCATGGACATGGAGAGGGACGCATAAACATGTCCAACAAGTAATATGTGTCCCCAAAAAGGATCATGGAAACAAACTAAAAAGGTGAAGGCAAAGTTGCCAAAACCAAGATTATAAGGTGGGAACACCCAGAAATTTTGATCATAAGATTATAAAAGCAATTTCAACAAATAAATCTCAATTTCATATGATCTTTTTGTACTAAACAGCTAAACGTGTTGATTTCTATTATTTGCACAATTTCACAGCTCAAAATCCCAAATAATTCCTTTTTCAGAGAGAAGGTATTTGGATAACACTTTTTACCCCTAGCATCGTATAATCAGATGATTTATGATTTAAACTGCACTTCTGATATCCACGATAGGGGTTAGATTGGCGCATGTAATTGTTGAACTAACATGAATTTGTGTGCAAAAGTCAGGGATTGTAATTTTACAAAACTGGAAAACTAACATGTGCAGAGGAATACCATACCTTCAATATGCCAAGGGACTCTACACCTTGCACAATGGATGGCATCAAAAACCTTACTGGGATAGGGTAGTCTTGTGGTACCCATAACCGATGATAGAGCAGGAATACCCCTTTCAAGGGCAAATTGCACTTGTGCTTCATGCTCGTCCTTGGGAGCAAATGACATGGCAAGTACTTCTCTTTCAAAAAGATATCCTCCAAAGCTGGCTACCCCACATCCAACATCCAATATCACTCGTGTTCGTTTACCCCAAGCAAGTTTAGGAAGAGACTGCATTCCACATAAAATTTTGTCACAAGAATCCAAATGATAAACTAGGATAAGATGAGACCAAAGGTGTAACATATTTTCAATCACCAGAGATGTGGGTGTGCTATCATATAAGTATATATAGGTGGGTAAAGTAAAATACATGGGTTTAGCCACTATGAAATCAGAGCATAGAATGCTTGCGCAAAAACAGGCTTATAGTAAAAAGAAACAAATATATACACAAATATGGTACAAAGACAAACTAAAAGAAGATAGATTAATCAACAGTACAAGTCTTCAATACTAACCTTCTGGAGGAAATCTATGTAATGAAGGGCACCATTTTTAAATTGAGTTCCACCACCAGGAAAAGTGAGGTATTCTCCCGAGACTTTTACCCAATTTTGATGCCCCTTAACCGCTGCAAGCTTTGGATGGGGCACATTATAGTACCATATCTACAGAAAGTAACAAATTCTGCATTTAAGCGAGAGTGTAACTTCCGCTTTTAACAATTTTAAAATACATGTATGCAAGATAAATTCTACCTTTTCTCGGCTTGTGGGCCATTTAATTGATTGCTTGTATCCCTCTGGCAGTGAAACTAGGCAAGTAGGAACTTCATCAGGGCAGTGCCTCTCTCTATGTTCATAGTGTGCTGTACTATGAAGCTTTCTGATTACTTTTACATTGTCAAGACAGGGAATATAGTCAGGACCAGCAGTGACTTTACAGACTTTCCACTTATGTTCGGTGTCGACAGACAAAGCAGATTTTTGTGATTTCTTCTCATTTTCAGATTCTGTTGCTTGAGTTGACCAAGGCCCTTTTTTCGTTGTGGCCTCAGTCAAAATCTCAGATTGGGCTCCTGTGGGTAAAATTTCATTTGAACCGTCTTTTTCCTGGCTTTCCACTTTGTTTTCACCAGAACTTTCTTCTGACCCCTGATCTTGATTTTCTTCAATATTCTCCTCCGTCTTACCATCATCCTCATGCTTTATGTCCTCTGTGTTTCCCTCTTCGCCTCCTGAATTTGACTCCCCGCCTTCAGAACTCTTTTCAGTATTTCCTGAATCTGTCTCCCCCTCAGAATTTGATTCTGATTCTTCCGTTTTTCTTTCTCGGTCATTTTCATTCTCAGTTTTTCCTTCCACGTTCTCCTTTTCAGGATTCTCATTCGAATTTTCATCAACCTTATTTTCCGACCCTGAATTGCTTTCATCCTCATCGGTTTTGGAATTATCCTCCCCTTGGGTTGCATCTTCTGGTAAATCACCAGGACTGTCTTCAAATGGTTTGGAGTTTTTCTCAGATACTTTCTCTTCCAACTCACTTGTAGTCTTCTGAGAAGACAGCTCAGAATTCTGAACTGGAACCACAGATGACGACATGAGCATCCAAACTCCAACTAAACATAACCCAGCAAAAACGACAACAGTCACTGTGGAACAGTAACTATTTGATTTTCTCCCATCAACCCGGTATTTCACTACCGCCATTTTAGGCACACAATCTTCAAGCCGTTTATATAGGCAAAACAAAGCACAATGAGACGATGAGCCGAAGGTAGATCAGTCTAGAGTTAGACAAGGAATCTGGCGATCTGACATAGCAACTGAAAAAAATGAGATGATAAAAACAAAATGGGAGGTAATCACATCATGATATGGTATGCAGTTAGGTAAAGTATATGATTTCCTTATCAATTTTTTATCCATGCAGGCTAAACACAACACATGGGGAATATTGGGAGTTTTGGACAGATCAAGTTTCATCCAATAGCTCAAAGAGATAGACTAGGTACCAATAAAGTGCTCAAGATTAAGCCGCATCAGGTCAAATGTCAAGTGAAGGATCTAACCTGATGCAGCTTGTCCTACATGCCAGAGTCTAGACAATCGGATGAATAACGGGTACGATCCAGTGTTGCCGCATCAAATCAAATGGAATCGGGATGGTCTTGATCTGGCGTGGATTAATCTTAACCGTTGGATCAGTTATGGAATAATAATTATCCATTATTTTGTGCTAACTCAAAGGGCTTTAGGATCCCATTTGATCTAATTTGGCTCAGTCTAGAACACTCGATTGGTGCCCATTATTGATCGGTCGGTTAGCATCTAGAACACGGCTTGTTCTAGACACTAACCAACCAGATCAATAATTGGTAGTACGACAGAGTGAACCGCATCAAATCAAATGGAAACAGGAAAATCCTAACCTGGCATGGCCTAATCTTGACTGTTGGATCAGTCATGGAATAAGAATTGTCCAATTTTGTTCTCAATCCCCAAAATGTTCCCCTCCTTGGAAATTGATTTACATATAGACAATCATGCACTAAAATTTACAACCACTTTATGCGGTTCGATCTTGTGCATAAAAAGTGTTTTGTACAATTTCTGCATATTATTTTTTGTAAATATACCATTACTCAAAAAGTTTTACCAATTACCACATCAAGCCAATTATATGAACCCTTTTTTCACAATCGACACACCTTTCACAGTACCAAATCAAGTAAATTCGAAAACAAGCTTTATTAAACGCACCAAAAAGGCAAAAACAAAAAAAAAAAGAATCAAATCAGTATCAACAACACTTCAACTGAACCAACTAAGCATATGAATCCTACTAACCAATAAACCAACAGAAAATTACTAAAGAGAATATATTTTTTTTCTTTAATACCAGATATTTGGGAAGATGTAGTGTCTGGTTGGGATCTAATCGGCAGATCAAGTGCTTATGCTCTTTTTTTGTCAGTATATGATAATTAGTGAGGAGCTTAGCAAGAATATTACTGACGAAAGAATGGGTGGAAATGGCGGAGACTTATGACATATGGCATGTCTACCGGAGAGAGAGAGAGAGAGGGAGAGGGAGAGGGAGAGAGAGATCCATGGAGTCGCGTAGGCCAATCGGGTGATAAATAGGATTTCTTTTCTTCTAGTTTAGGATGGATTACACTAATGGTTTCTACAGTTTCAGTTAAAATACTTGGAATTCCTAAATTTTAAAAATCAGAAGGATCTAGTCCAAAAAGTTAAGAAAAGCGGCACTTTTTTTCTTTTTGAAGCTTTTTCAAAAGTTTTAACGTGCTCAAATTTATAGAATATATCACTATAAATGGTCATAAAAAAGTAATTTAGCGATATATGAATAGGGAGAAATAAACTAATTGGATTATTTGATGTATTTTTCGTAATTTACAACAATTTTTTGCTTTGTCAAATATTCTCACCATCCCATTTTAATAGTTTTATTTCCTTTTTCATCGTGATTCAGAAATATTAATTAAATTTATTGAAATTTTAAAAAAAATTTACTCTATTTTTCCCAATATACCCCTTATTAATTCTACCTATTTTATACAATTGATGAAGTAATTAAATTAATACAATAAATAAGGTTGTTGAACCAAATGGCAAACTAAGAGTCAATTATCTAGTAATTTTTTTTCCTCTTTTTCGAAAATGTGTTGATATATATAATAAATGAGCAAGTGACAATCATAAGAAAAGCACTGAAAATAAAGTGTGAGAAAAAAATACGACACCGCAATGTATTGGTAGGACCCCTAAGTCCACTTTTTAAGGTTGTACACTTTGAGTTTCCTTTAGTATGAAATGTAAACCTTCATACCTAAATGACCGATTAGTCTTTCGGGTCCTAACCGTAACTGAAACCAAATAGCTTACCGGATACTACTTGAAACCTAACCGTTGAGCTACCCAAATTTCCTCATTCAAACTTGCACTCACAACCCGAACACAAAACCTCTTAAACTATCCAAAAACTCACTCGAGCTTGAGAGTTTATAATCTACTCTCAAGTTTTACAATAATGATAAATTGAAAATCCCACTCAATATGCCCTTACAAATTGATTTACAAAGGATTTTACTATAAGAACAAGTGAAAGGGAACTTGAAAGAATAGTTTTTTTGCTTTGCTTTTAGCTTTTGAGCACTTGAATTCTTGGTTAGAGAGCTTCAATGGAGTGTAGGAGTGTTATATATCAGATATGGAAGAGAAATGATCATTGGAGAGGTTTCTTGTTGTCCCCAACAAAAGCCATCACTAGATATGTTGTCTGTCTTCAAATATGTCGACTAATTTTACATATATATAGACTAATTTTTAATAAATCAATCGATTTTGTGAATAAGTCGATTGATTTGTTACTTATGACTTTTTGTTGTAAAAATAGTCTAGTATTTATATTAGACTATTTATCAGTCGATTATTTTTATAAATATGTAGATTGAGTTGACTAAAAGTAAACCTTAGCTTATTTTCTACTTTTGAACTCCCGCTTTTCCAACTTTTGAACTTATAAGCCGATTTATATGAGTAAGAGTCGACTTATTTGCCAGTTTTTCATCAAGTAATAGCATTTCCATGGATCAAAGCATTTTCGAGCTTTTCTGTAAGTCTGAGACCTTTCATAAATACTTGTTTAAACATTAGTCCGACTATAGAGCTCAATTTTGTTGATTTTCATTTTAAATATGTTATCTTTAAAAATCAAATAAATCATTTTAATTTCAATCATTGGGGTAACAAACTCTCCCTTTTTTGATGATGACAAACTATTTGAAAATAAACTCGATGTTGCTCCCCTTATCAAGTGCATATTTGCTAATAATGGGAAGTGAAATATAGATCATATTGTGTTGAAAAGTGAGAAAGATTTAAGTATCTAAACATGTGATGATATAGTTTCGATATGTACAATATATGATAATGTAGTGCGTCAATTCTAATGAACACATTGTGTAACAATATATGCCAAACATAATAGCAATCGTTCACATGATTCCAAAAAGATATTAAATGAAACCAAACAAATCGTGATAATAACATAACCAAAAATGTCCATCAAATCATCCATGTAACCATGGCCAACAACCAACATAAACATGAGTTTAAATAACCATGGCCAAAACATACATAAGGCCATCCAATAAAAATAGAACATAAAACAAAGAAAAACAACAAAGGGTCTTCATAAGATCTTCAAGGTTGTTCTCCCTCTTTGTCGTCATCAAAAAGTGCCCTACTTCGAGTTGTCATCATACTCCTCCGAGCTATCAACATACTCCGAAGGTCCCGGGGCATCGAAAAGGGAACTCTTCGTGCACCGAATCGCGATGCTCATAGAAGTACGCCATTTGTGCAACAGGTTGCTTGTTTTGTGCCTCGATCTCGGCAAGCTTACTTCATCTTCCGAACAAATCCATGTGTATTAATTCGAGACATCTCGTGGTGGATATGATATTTTTAGCATAAAAAGAGACTCTAGTTTGTTTTCCTAATTAGCTTATGATAATCATGATATTTATGCTTAGTTTAAGTAATAAAAAGATCATTTCATAATTAATATTTCAATAAAATATATTTGACATGGCAAAATATTTATACAATGATATTTTTTGCTTCATTGAAAATTATGCGTTTAAAACCCTGAAATTAATCTTGATTAATTTTCGTATTGTTAATCGCAGTTTAAAACATTTATTTGGATCAAGAAAGAGATTAATTGATCAAACATAAACCCAACAAAATCAATCAAGGATGCATACATAAAGTCCAAAGCAACTTTTAAGCCCAAAGAAAAAAGTTACTTAAAGCCCAAAAGTAAAAATGAGTTACAAATTCACCATAAAAAAGGACTTGTTCATATTTGGACCGTAAATTTTGCCACGGAATTCGGATTTTGACATTCTTTATAGTTTCAGAAAGCTCAGAAAATGATCTACAATTTTTGTTCAGAGGTTTTTGTCCAATCTCGACGTTTTGGTAGCGAAAATCAGCATTGAAGAATGTAAGGCCCTACTAATTTTTTTTAAGGTTTATAAACGTGGAACGTTATGTGTAACAAGGTAACGAGTGTTGATGAGATGCATGATGGGTTTAGAGTTTCAAACGAAATAAAGTAACTTTGTGAATAATATTTTTTGAATAGTATTTTAGTATTTTGCGCTATTTTTTTATTGGAAAGGTATTTCAATTATCTACAACTTTTGTATTTTGACCAAAAGCTAATTCGAAGTAAAGATGAATAGATCGAAGCAATAGTTCGATAGATCGAACTGGTGAAAATTTGGCCAGTGGACTTCGATCAATCGAAGTCCAATTTGATTGATCGAACTGTTAAAATTCTAAGTTGATATTTCACGTGTGGAGGCAAAACACACACATAGGATATTACTTTATTTGACGATCCAAGTGTGGAATCTAATTCTACTATTCGTTCTTGTCATGGTGAGGTAATTTTCTCTCGAATCCATTCCGAGTCTCTTTATCTCCTAGCAAGCCCTAGTTAATTAGTCAATTAAGTGCAAATTACGTATGTTTTTCATATAGGTGATTGTAAAATTGGTGTTGATTCCAGTAGAGGTAGAAGTTAGGGCTTTTCATTGAACTTATCGATGAGTCATGTGTTAAAACTTAGGTGCAGTTAGAATTACTGTCTTTGTGATTAGAACGACAACTTGTTATGTTATTATATGCTTGATTGATATATTTGTTTACGTGCCCTAGTTGTGTGATAGAGATGTATGCTATTGGGCGATTACAAATTGAGCATGAGCATGAGCATAAGCATGAGATATGTGTATTTTCAAATGTGAAAATGAGTTTTGAATAATGACAACTAAACGTTATTTTTAGAGGGTGTCGAGTAATGGCACTCTAATGTGCCAAAATAGGGTGTTGTAGATTGGCTCTATTTCGTGATACTTTAAACTCTTTACGCGTAAAGTTATGGGAATATGGTATGCCCATGGTGTATTTTAAAATGTGTAATAATTGTGAAATTTGAGAATCGTAAAACTGAGCATGATGAGCATGTGACATTTGATGGTCATGTGGCATAGTATGCATACGATATTTGATGTTGTGAAGTGTGAACTTATTGTTGTGTGTAACATAATTACTTGAGTTTCTAAGCTCGCAAATTCAGTAAGACTTACCACTTGTTTGGGTTATTTTCCCATGTATTTTACCCCAAGTAGGTACATCTATTGGTGGACCACATTTTCAAGGTTAGAAGTTGTGTTGAAGCTTACTCGGATAAAAGAATTGTGTTATATCTTTTCTTTTCAGAATAAGATTATTTATCTTTCTTTTCAAGTTGTAGGTCATCGAGCCAAGATGATAAGTTATTTTGAGATTTTTTGTGGTATTTTCAAATAAATTGGACAAGTTGTTTTTAGCCCGAAAAGATGTTAAATAAGACTGTTGAAAATTATGTTATTTGAGATTTATTTCTTTCCATTATGTGCGATATTGTGGGAGTAACGTGCTAGGGATGTGGTGTGAAATTCTTAGGCGTTACAAAGAAATTTCTTATGAAAGTAAAAAGTAACTTTACTCATTCAAAATATGACATATTATTAATGGTGTTACTTAGTCAATGGTATTAGTCAATGGTGTTAATGAGATATGACACCTTACTGCATGCATTCAAGATATTTTTCCAAAATCTACCCAATTTTTTTTATGATTGAGATAATTTATATTTATAATAATTTTTTTATCTCTTTATGATAAAATAATGTGTATTTTTATTCTATAAATACCCCTTTTGCTATGTATTTTAGCCATCCCTTTTTCTTACAAGCTTTCCTAAGTTTTGGAAGTCTCTCCCTCTCTTCTTTATATTTTCTAAATTTTCTTAAATTGTTGTAATAATATTATGGAAGTTTAACTTTCATAAAGGCTTTTAAAAGGGTTACTCTCCATTTTCTTATAATATGCTTGATTTATAACAACATTTGATTTTAAATGAAAAACATTTTGTTCATATTATGGTTGTTCACATTTAAGTAAAGTTTGTTAATTATTGTAAATTGTTAAGTTTGACTAGTTTTAGACGAAATACAATTTTGGCACATCTAGTGCTTATTAAGAACTTTCTAGTTTATAAACTCAAATTAACTGTCTAATAATAACCATTTCTCATATTTTAATCTTATCATTATCCATTTGTAAAAATTTAACTATTTTTTATAAGTGTTGAGCCTTTTAATAAATCAAGCATTGAAAATAAAATGGTGGAAAATAATCAACATTTTTGTTAAGTGAAAATTTATTCACTATAAAGAATCTCAAAAACAAAATATAAAAAAAAAAATCGGATATTTCTTTTTAGAATAGAACATTATTTCTCATCGTCTCTAAAGAAACTTTTCATCTTCTCTTTCCAAATACAAAGCTTTATCACTTTCAAACTTGTTACTTTCTAAGTAGTTTTAAACTCTAAGTGGACGATAATACTCGAATTTATTGAGAAAACTAGCTACAACAACCACCTATATTAGGGTGACTTCGAGAATAGACAAGTTTTTGGGCCGTTGCCGGGGAGTCTTGAAAAAAATCAAGTCTTCAAAGCTTTGTAAATTTATTGTTGATTATTTCTTTTAATTTGCCTAAAAAAATATATAAATAAAATATAATTAGTAATATATTATATAAGCTTTGGTAGTGAATATCTCACCATTACGGTTTACCCTTGGTTATGAATATCCTTCTTTTGCAATTTTATTTTTTGCACTTTAAATTCTAGTAATTTTTCTTTTCAAAGCCCCAAAATTGAATATTCCGTTAGGCATCACTGGTGGGAGACGTCACTCTAATGGTTTTTTTTTTTTTAACTTACTTACTAACCATCTAACTACTAACTATCTAACTTTGTTTTATTCATGTTTCGTTTTTTTTTTCTTTTTCCTGAAAATGCTACTATCCAACCAACTATATATGTGTTACTCTATAATGTATAGAAATTTTTTATTTGCAATATTTTCATTTTCTTGATTCTTGCATTTAAAAAAAATTAAAAATAAAATTATTAGTTTATGTCATATTGGATACTCCTAGATAAGAGTGCATGTCTAGTTAGGACACAAGAGTCTTAATATTACTCAGTCATAGATCAAAGTTCTAATAGTAACCAAATGAAGAATATGCAAAACCTACAAAATGATCTTAATACCGAGCAAACTAATAACAAGCAAAATGAGTACGATCATAGGAGTAATGCAGGAGATAATGTAGTAGATATAGAACCTAAAACGCTATGCTAATATCTCGTGCCCGAATGCGAACCTACACCATCTTGCATTATTTTGCCTCAAAATATAAATCATTTCAATTTCAAACCAGGAATGATTCAACTACTTCCAACTTTTCATGGTATGGACTCAGAAAATCCATATTTGTTTATAAAAGATTTCGAAGATTTATGTACAACAATAAAAAATACAAATTGCGAAACAAACGTTATTAGGATTAAATTATTTCCATTTACACTAAAAGATATAGTAAAAGATTTCTTAAATGGCCTTAAACCTTTTTCTATCCGAACATGGCGAGACATGACAACTGAATTTTTCAAGAAATGTTTTTTTGTTCATAAAGCAAATACTGTTAAAAGAATGATTATGTATTTTGCTCAAAGAGATGGTGAAAGCTTTTATTTATGTTGGGAACATTTTAAAGATCTTTTAAATGCATGTCCATACTATGGTTTTGAAAAATGACGTATCATAAGTTTTTTCCATTATGGCTTAAACACGCAATTTTGACAATTTGTCGATATGATGTGCCAATGTCAATTTTTAAACAAACAACCGGATGAGGCTTTTGATTATTTAGATGCTCTTTCTGATAATGCACAAACTTGGGAATCTCTATGCCCCCCTAAAATCGATCAAAAAATGATACAAGAAATACATCTTCCATTGGAATAAAATACCAATTAAACGAGAAAAACGCTTTAAATGCTAAATTGACCGCTTTAAGTAAAAAAGTTGATGAATTAATATCTAAATAGGTTAACTAAGTTCCAATCAAATCTGTCAATATTTGTGGAGTATGCGCTGATGTAGGTCATTATACTATAGAATGTCTTCTAATATCTACTTTTGAAAATATGAAAGCGGAACAAGTTAATGTTTTAAATCAAAATATAGGAGGCCAAAAAACAATCCGTATTCAAACACATACAATTCAAGTTGGAAAAATCTTGGAAAGATAAATCTCTCCCCAATTCACAATACCAACACCTATAAAATCATGTTCAACAATCTTACTAATTGTATAATCTTCCTCAATCACAACCTACGGAAAAAAATTTAGCGGATACATTAAATCAATTCATGCAATTCTCTCAAAAGAATCAACAAGATCACTATGCGCTAATATCACAAAATGCACAAGTGATAAAAGATTTACAAACGAGTATTACCCAATTGACAAACTCTTTACAAGTGCAAGAAAAAGGAAAGTTTCCCACTCAACCTAGGCCAAATTCACAAAGATAATTCCAAATCACAAATATAGTGTTCGCTTCGGGGCAAGAAATTATTTCCAAACAAGTTCAATCCATCACGGTATTAAGAAATGGAAAAGAAATCGATAAAATTATACATGCTAAGGTCTCTATTCCTAAGGTGACTTTTTGTGATGTAGTTGTTGATACTCCATCATCTAAAGCGAATGAAGAATACGGAGTAGAAAAAAATACTAAAAAGAGTTTAGAAAGCGAATCTCAAATGTATGAAAATAAAGTAATGGAAAAACAAATGAATGCTATTCCAAAGTGTCCGATTCTTGCTCCTTTTCCGCAAAGACTACAAAAACCCACATCACACAACCATAATTCCGAAATATATGAAATGTTCAAACAAGTAAAGATTAACCTTCTTCTTCTAGATGCAATTAAACAAGTTCCTTCTTATGCTAAATTTTTAAAAGATTTATGCACAATTAAAAGACATCATCACGTTAAGAAGAAGGCCTTTCTTATAGCTCTAAAATACAAAGATCTAGGTTGTCCGACCATTTCATGTACCATAGGTAATAATAAAATCGAACAAGCCTTACTTGATCTAGGTGCTAGTGTCAACCTTTTGCCATATTCAGTTTATGAACAACTTGGATTAGGTGAGTTGAGTCCAACTCGAGTAATCTTACAATTAGCTGATAGGTCCACTAAAGTCCCTAGAGGAATAGTTGAATACGTCTTAGTTCAAATTGAAAGCTTTTACTTTCCCATTGATTTCACCGTTTTAGATACACATCCAGATTCTAGTTCTACATCGAACATACCTATCATTTCAGGTTGACAATTTCTAACAACATCAAAAGCATTAATTAATTGCAGAAATGGAGTTGTGAAACTAACATTTGGAAACATGACTTCCGAGTTGAATATATTTAACGTGTCAAAATAACCATGTGAAGAAGAAACCATACATGACGTAAACTGTATAGATACCTTTGTTCAAAGTATGCTTGAAGAATCATTCACTAATGATCCTTTGAAATTGTGCCTCATAAATAGTTGCAGAGACGAATTAAAATTTCTTACGAAAATTTTGGATGAATGTAGGTCCCATCTTAACACAGGTGAAATAAATATCTTTAATAATTGGAAACCTAGGTTCGAATAATTGCCACATAGTGAGTCAAAACCAACGCCTTCAAGTGAAAGTCCTCTCAAGTTAGAACTTAAAATATTACCTTCTTCTCTTAAACATACTTTCTTAGGAGAGAATGATATAGTAATTTCTTCATCTTTAGAAGTATGTCAAGAAAGAAAATTGTTACAAGTTTTTAAAAATCACAAATTGGCCATTGGTTGGTCAATTGTGGATCTTAAGGGCATAAGTTCTTTGGTGTGTACACGTCATATACATCTAGAGGAAGATAAAAAATCGTCTAGACAACTCCAACGTAGACTTAACCATAATATGAAGCAAGTAGTCCGGACAAAAATTCTTAAAATGTTAGATGTTGAAATTATCTATCCAATTTTTGATAGTCAATGAGTTAGTCCAACCCAAGTTGTTCTAAAAAAATCCGGCGTCACAATAATTGAAAATGAAAAAAATGAACTTATCCTGACACCAGTCACCACAGGATGGCGCGTTTTCATTGACTATTGAAAATTAAATACCGTAATACATAAAGATCACTTCCCGTTCCCATTAGTCGATCAAGTTTTAGAAAGAATCGCATGTCATGGATATTCAGGTTACAATTAAATTGAAATTGCTCTTGAAGACCAAGAAAAACTACTTTTACTAGTCCTTTTGGTACATTTGCATATGAAAGGATGCTTTTTGGTCTATGTAATACCCCCACTACTTTTTTGAAATGTATGATGTCACTTTTTAGTTACATGGTAGACAAATTTTTAGAGGTATTCATGGATGATTTTACGGTCCTTAGTGAAAATTTTGATCAATGTTTAACAAATCTAGAAGAAGTTTTAATTCTATGTGAAGAAACAAATTTAGTGCTTAATTGGGAAAAATGTCACTTTATGGTTAATCATGGCATAGTCTTAGGTTATATCATTTCTGCTAAGGGTATGGAAGTAGATAAAGCAAAAGTTGAACTTATCGAAAAATTATCACCACCTAAAACCATAAAAGATATGCAATCCTTTTTAGGACACGCAGGGTTCTATATGATCTTTCCACCTTTCTTGTATCATTTGACGAATTTGTAAAATCTACAAGCGAGTAGCACTATATATTCATTGTCACTTTACTCCTTATCGGAATCTTCCGGGATGGTACTTTTGAGAGTGATCCCTTTGTTTTTCTTATCCTTTTTTTCTCACTCATCATCTTTGGCTATCGTCATCTCGTGAGTAATTAGAGAGCCAACCAACTCTTCAAGTGTGAAAGTCTTAAGGTTACATGCTTCCAGTATTGTTGTAACTTTATCATGCCAAACTCAAGTAGACACCTAAGAATCTTTATAACCTTTTTCTTCAAAGAATAAACTTTAGCAAGTACGGTTAAATCATTAATTAAAGTGGCAAAGCATAAATGTATGTCAGAAACGGACTCGTTTTCTTTCATGCGGAAAAGTCCATAATCATGAACAAGCGTGTTGATGTATGTCTCCTTAACTTGCTTTGTACCTTCATGTATGACCTCTAACTTGTCCCAAATTTCTTTGGCACTATAGCATGATGAAATTTTATTATAATCAGTTGCATCTGTAGCCAAATCAATGCATTCATGGCTTTAGTGTTTGTTTGACAAGACTTGGCTTTATTCAGAGTAAAATCTTTTAGCTCTTTTAAAACTTTTTCTTTAGACCCATCGTCGAGTATAGCCATAAATGATGCTTTTCAAAGTTTCTATGTCATATACGGTGAGAAAGATTTTCATGCATGTTTTCCAATATGTATAGTTTGAGCCATTGAAAAAAAGAGGTTCCGTGGTAGAATGACCTACAACAATGTTAGTTCTCATGAAGTTTGCCATATATTGAAACTCAATAGTTTGTTAAAACCAAAAAATGTGAGTCCTACTCCGATACCAATTGTCGAACCAAATGGCAAATCAAGAGGGGGCTGCATTGGTTTTCTTTACAAAATATCGAGTAAAAACCTTTTCCAATTTCTCGAAAGTGTGTTGTGATATGACTGTGAATGAGCAAGTGATAATCCTAAGAAACGTATTGAAAAATAAAGTACAAGAAATAAATACGACACTGCAATATATAGTGGTTCGATAATAGTCTTTCCCGACAATGAATCAGTAGGACCCCTATGTCCATTCTTCAAGGTTATACGCCTTGAGTTCCCTTTACTATTAAATATAAATCTTTACATCCTAAAAAATCTGTCCTAACCGTAATCGAAACCAAGTATTTTATTGGATACTACTTGCATCCTAACCCTTGAGCTACCCGAGTTTCCTAGTTTTAACTTATACTAAGAACCCGATCATAATCCCTATCAAACTACCCAATAATTCACTCAAGAAAGAAATCGGAAATTTATAAACTACTTCCGAAGATTACATAAAAGTTTAATATGTAAATCTGATTGAAACATATACTTACAAACTGATATCACAGATTTTTTTTTTAGGTATAAAAACAATTGAAAGGGAGCTTTTGGCTAGAGCTTCTCTTTCTTGAATAATGATGGCTTATTTTTGTCAATGGATTGTAATAAGGATATTTAATCAGATTTGAGAAGACATGTACGTTGAGGAGGTTGTTGAGGAGGTTGATTGTTGTTCCTTGGAAAACCAGACATAAAGCCGTAAAAGTGGAAAACTGAAGATTGCATTATCTGAAGTTGTCCGATGCCCCTGAGTAGGGTGTTCGACTATTGTCCGTCGGTAGGTTACCCATCGGGTACAAAAAAAATGCCTTAAAATTTTCTCAACTTTTTGGTTCAAAAGTTAACCCTGAACATGTGTGTCCGCCGCATTGTCTGTCAGGTCCACTTATTGGATGATCAGTGGGACAGATACAAAATCTGTCCTATTAATTACCTCGAGTCGTAACTTTTAGATCCCTTTTACACTTGATAATAATTCAATTTGAATGGCTAAAATTCGGTACATACTCAGTAAAAAATGTTAGTATAACAATAAGACAAGAATTGTATTCATCAAAATAATTTAATTTTAATTTTAAAAGAACTTTGGGGCAACAAGAGAAATTCAGGCTCCGATTTTTGTAGGCAGTGTTGATGAGATGATAGCCGCGGGATGGATTAGTACTATGGAGCATTAATTTGCTACCCTATATAATATTGATGATGATGTGATGATAAGTGCCACAGCTGCAGAGTGGTGGATTGGGTATGTGAAAATATATAGGTTCCATTTGACGAGTTGGATCCAGTTCACCAACACATTTTTACAAAGGCAAGTACCGGTGACTACGCATAGATTGTGGGAGAGATTTTTAGGTATTGGTACAAGGCGAGAGAATGGTGACTCTGTATGTAGGTGATTTCATTTGATTGTCTTGATATGCACTAGATCTTGTGGGGACGGAGATGAGATGCGTACAACATTTTGTATATGATCTGAATGCGAGTATTGGAACAAATCTTAGAGCAAATATAAAGAAGGAAACTTTTGAGATGGCTGTTGAAAGAGCAATGCATGCTAAGCTAGATGGGCATGGAGTAGATGTAGAACATGCACTCTTTCAGCTGAGATAGATTTAGGATCGAGTAAGGCCTCGAGAGGAGACGATTACCAGTACGGTACAGTAGTCATGGGTACAACTGAGTGGGACTGGGAGTGCACAGACAAGAGCATCGATTGGTTAGCAGAGTCAGAGCTAAAAACCGAGTCGTGACCAAAGAGATCAAGGTGGTCAGGGACAATTTATACTAAGGAGACCTCCGTGGGTCGAGGGCTGTCATAGGTGTAGAGATCCAGGACATATTGATCGTTTTTGTCCACATATCCAATATTGTAATTATGGGGGCTGGGAATATATCACAGGGATTGTCAGGTACCCAGGAGAGCAATGCAAGGACATGGCATTGGTGGTGGTAGAGCACCCACAGCGCAGAGTACTACTTCGAGATAGTTGAGTGTTAAAGCTAGCTTAGGTGCTGGAGGACAGAAATAGACATAGGGTCGCAGTAGTTATTGAGGTGGATAGGGAGGAGGTAGAGTATCTAGTTCTAGCACAATTTTAGGAGCACAGACAACCCATGTTAGAGCCTATACACTACCATGTTTAAGGTCAGAAGCGGAGGACGCATCACTAGTACGATGTATAATACCCTTTTATACTACTTGGGTTTGTGCTCTATTTGATATTGGTGCATCATATTCTTTTATAGCAACACGACTAGTCCATAGTTTAGGATTAGCAATTGAGCATTATAGTAGGGACATGGATGTAGAAATGCCTATAGGAAACACAATAATTCCTACTGTTATTTATTGAAATTGCGAGATTTGCTTATTAGATCATCCATTCCCAGGTGATCTGGTAGTATTAGATATATCAAAATTTAGTTTGATATTATCTTAGGTATCGATTGGTTGAGTCGATATCGGGCCATCATTAAGTATGATAAGAGGAAACTAATCCTATTTCCTTCGACAGATTTAACACATAGGATAACCTATGTGGGTGAATGAGTTACGTCCACTCTTTATATGAGAAGGTAGAAGAGAAAATGGCTTGTATTATTGTAGTTTGACACTTACGGAGGAAGGGACACCTAATTTTGTGTTACCGATAGTGGTAAATGAGTTCCCAAATGTATTTCCAGAACACCTATGTGGGTTTTTTCCACATAGGGAAATAGAGTTTGGGGTTGATCTAGTACCAGATACTGAGCCCATTTCGATAGCCCCATATTGGATGGCACTAACTGAGTTAAAAGAGTTAGAAGCTCAGCTAGATAAATTTAACGAGTAAGAGATTTATCCAGAGAAGTAAGTCACCTTAGGGTGCACCTGCATTGTTTGTTTAGAAGAAGGATGGGATGTTACATATGTGTATTGATTATTAGATATTGAATCAGGTAACGATAAAGAACAAATATCTATTACCCCATATCGATGATCTGCTTGATCAGTTGCAAGAAGCTAAGTATTTTTCAAAGATCTATCTGAGATTAGGATATTATTAGTTACGAGTTAGAGAATAAGATGCGGCTAAGACGACATTTCACACTTGATTTGGCCATCATGAGTTTCTAATAATGCGATTCTTGTTGACGAATGCACTTGTGGCATTTATGGACTTGATAAATTAGATATTTCATGAGTATCTAGACCAATTCGTGATTGTGTTCACAAATGATATCCTACTTTATTCTACCATGGAGGAAGAGCATTAGAATCATTTGCGGCTAGTATTGTCGATGCTACCGGAGCATTGATTGTATGCCAAACTATTAAAGCATGAATTCTAGCTCTCTCAAGTGAAGTTTTTAGGGCATATAGTATCTACATAAGGAATAATAGTGGATAGAGCCAATACATGATTTAATTAAAATATATACATTTATTGGCCAAATTTGCCACTTGGCCCTTATGAATGTGACAAGAGAACATAAGCCAAGTTAAACTTGTATAAGTATTAATATAATATAAAACAAATCATATCGAATCTCGATAACGTA
>MKEJ01006321.1:0-10095 GCA_001753735.1 Embelia ribes | reverse complement strand
GTCGGGTCGGCCCGATCAACAGTCAACGGCCAATGGGTCAGGGTCGCTAGTCTAACCAATATCGGTTCACGGGTCACTGGTGCAACATGTCCTTGTCACGGGTTACCGGGTTAACCCGGTACGGTTTTCGGTTCACTGGTTCGAAAACTGAACCCACGCGTCTTCTTTACTGAGCCGCGCGTGTGGCGCGTGAGGCTATGAAATCCACGTGCAGAACTTTTGACCGGTGCATGAAGGTTACCGCAAGCTCAGAATTCATTGATTTTTTGCACCAAAAATTTCAGTTTGGAAGGTAGAGTCCAATTATATGCTCACATACAATTTTCGAACAAAGTTCAACATTCGCAGTTGAGCAAAAATTGATAATACGATCAACGTTGGCTCTGATACTATTTGTAGATGATGCAAAAATTTATTCTTGAGCAAAATTGTCAAACCATATACAAAAATATTACAAATTTTGTATCTCACACCACTCTTTAACTCTCTATTTCTCTTCTCTTTTCTTGTTTTGGTTATTCAACTTACTGCCACAATAAGCCTTTTTATACAACAAATAAAAACATGATTCATACTTTTCAAACCAACGTGAAACCATAAAATAGGTGTGAAATTAAGGGCAACATTTATGGCCTATCATATAATAAAAAATATAGTTCGTTTCTTTCTAGCAATGTCAGTTTTTAGGTGAGATGATCGTATACTCGTACATTATTTGACATGGTATTAGAGCAAGTTCCGACTTAAGTTGTGCCGTCACCCAATTGAAAATTTTATTTCTACTTATTAGCTAAAAAATGTGCAAGAAGGTGTATTGAACTAATAAATAATATTATGAATACTAGCTCCCCAATTTGTTCCTATATCCCGTTTATACAAATCCTAAAAATGTTTGCACCATTAATCTCATTCGTGTTTAGGATAAATTACACTTTGAACATAGGTTTTTAAAATTATGTTGTCCCCCATTAGGTTTTATATCTACTGCACTTTGCCCAAAAATTCTATTGGGCACAATGAAAGTCAAACTATTTGTCAAAAATAGCTCCAAAAATTATTAAAATACCCCTTAAATGGTATATTTTATATTGGATTTAAATATATATATATATATATATGTAGAATATGCATTTCTTAAAATATGATGACATTGATTCAATATAACCAAATCTGATGTTCTAAATTAATAAAATAAGGAAACACAGTGAAGGGAACATGGTCTTTGAACATGAAAATAAAACATGGATAATGACTAGATGGCAAAGTGTAATGTTCGATTTCTTTGGGGGTAATTTGAAATAATGAAAAACCTCAGGAGGGCAAAGAGTTACCTTTGGGAGTAATTTGAAATAATGAGAAACCTCGTGGGAGCAAAGTGTAATTTACCTTGCTTTATCCTTTGGTTGATGCAGCATGGACGAATGTTATGTGTGTGTGAGTGTGTGTGTGTTTGTATATATATATATATATATGTGTGTGCAACAACATTTGTCTTTTTATCTTTTTTAATACATGGTGGACATATGTTTATGCATCGTGGATGTATATTTTTATATTTATTTATACTGACTATTTATCTTTATAGGTTTGCTCATGCATTGTGGACCTATGTGTATATCCAATTTCTAGTTGATATGATATAGCTTGAATACGTAATGGATATAGCACTTAATAATACTTTAGAAAAGCGTTTCGTCAGTTACCATTTACTATTATTTTGCTCCTAAACTCAATTAATACCAATTATGCTAAAATTATGTTTGTTTTTATCATTTTGTTTATGCACCGTGGACGTATGTTTTGTAAACCGGCAATGACTAGTCGAGATGCTATAGTTAGCATTTTATTCTTGTTAGAGGGTACAGGATGAATATATTGACGTTTGGTTCATTACCGTTTAATATTGTGTAACACCTATATCTTATTAATATTTTCAATACTAAAACTATTTGTACAATCGATCTCAATTGTCTTTTTATCGTTTCGTTTATGCACCGTGGGACACATATTTTATGCAATATTCAATGACTAGTTTGAGACACCGTAGTTAGCATTTTACCGTTGTCATATATAGTATGCAATGAATATTTGTCACTCCTTCAAACACTATTAATAATACTAAGAAAATTTTATACTTGTTTGCCACTAAGATGTTTTGGCAACAAAAAAAAAAAAAAAAGAAAAATTAAAAAAACAAATCTTATCTTAGCAGCAATTCCACATATTTTTTGGTCATTTAAGTCAAATTTGTTGTGCGTAATCTGCTTATCACTAAATTACCACATCAATTTATATGCACCTACTCTTATGAAAAGAAATTATTATTTGCCATTTGGGGTATAGATAATGCAAGCTAATAAGTCAAAGAGTTAAAAGTGGTGACAAATGGGATTGCTTATGCTCTCTTGACAATTGAAGAGGTGTGGAATTCTGTCAATTTTTTTTTCTATCATTTTTAAATAATTAAATTTAGTCAAACTAGTTAGTCTTTGTGATTGTTGATTAATTAGTAATTACTCAAATTAATCAATGTGCCTGCAATTTAACACAATCGTCCCCCATAAAAATCTAAGACATGTGGAAAAAAGAATAATGTGTCTAAACAAATTAATTATTATTTGATCCTCCTGGAAATGTTTCTTAGTCATGATCATTAAGCGCAATGATTTTTTGAAAAAAAATATGGCGGAAAAAAAAGGTTGTACACAAATTCATGATTTTTTATGAAGAGAATTTTTTTGTCACATTTTTTCATGAGTAATCCTTGCACCAAACATAGTCCAAGTGTACTGTAGAATTTAATAGTATGTATTTAATTATGGACAGAATTGCCAATCTCTTTGTAGATTTGAAGTATCTTCAAAAGTAGTAACTTTATTATTTAGGTCTCTCTTGTAATTATGTAGTTTGAATCGTAATTAATGTAGATATGCATTAAGTGTAAAATAAAGGTTCTTAATCCAAGTATATTTATATTAGTAATATACCTAAAAAAGATTATGTGCATTCATACCCTTCAAACATTCATTTATTTGTACTATTTTGGGACACAGAAACGAGGTCTATGTTGCTACAACGGAAAAAACACTATCCATGATTTTATAAACCACTAAATATCCTAAATTATGTGTAATTTTTTTGGGGCAATTCGCATAATAATTTTTAGCATTGCATGATAATTTTTCACAATCAATACTCTAATTTTCAATTTTTGGCTCCGTCTCTGTCAGTGCATGATCATCGCCAAGTGAATTAGTTTCATAAATATATATATATATATATATATGTATGTATGTATGTATGTATTAAAAAGTTATATTTTGTTAAAGAAAATATTTTAAATCAACTAGAGGAAATTGAGTTCAAGTTTCTCAGGGAAAAGAGCTCAACAAAAGGCATTTTGTTGAAGGGTTAATACTAACTATAGCACTCAAAAAGTCACAAGACTATACTTTTTGGACCACTACATAAAGAAATAAATGTTAGCCACATCATCATCGTATTTTCTTTGAATAAATGAATTTTTACTTGAAAATTAGGATTGCTATATTTTATATACTATTATATTTTTTATAAGTATATTAATATCATGCATACCTTTCGTTCATACGGCTCCGTAACCATTGCCACTTATCACTTTCTTAGATGTTTCCACTTTTTGAAAAGCTAAGCTATTATAATTATTAGACGATGACTCTCACCACTTATCACTTTTAACCTTTTTCTTTTCTTCTTCTTTTTTTTTTTTTCTTTTTTAACTTTGTTTTTTTAAAGGATTTCCTTTTGTGAATGCACATTAGAATATCCGATGGTTTTTCTCCAAAGGGTCAATTAGACTTTCTACTCAAGAAATTTAAAAAAGAAAAAGAAAAAAAGGTTATGTGCCTAAAATTGTAATATAGGTCTACATTACATGTACCAACCATATAAAAAATATGGCATAAATTTATATTGAATGGGACATTATAGGATTTGGAAAATAGGAGTTCATCTTTGATGAGGTGTTAGAAGTTTTAAAGTTTACAATAGCTATGTTTCACCATTTTTCAAAATTTGCTTATTAAATTTACTTTTAAAATTCAATTCTAAAAGCATATGTTATCTTAATATTTGATTAATAAATTTAAATTTTTTTTAATAACTAGTGTTGTTTGGTTAACAAATTTTGTCATAAAATGAAAAAATAAAACATGTGTTGGGATGTGTTGCTAAAACATTGATGACTAGTCTTTAATTAATTCTAGAAAAGGGATTAAACTTAGAAGTCTAATTACCTTTTAGTATGTGATAATTGTTTTGACTTTAAAGGATTTCCTCGTGTGTTTGACTTTTAAGAATTTCCTCATGTTTTTAAATTCGTTATTGACTTTTAAAGATAGATGCTATCTTGAGAAATGTCTAATTTTGCAACTCACAAGTTAGACTACTTGATAGCTATTTATTAAAGTAATAATAACATTATGCCAAAAAAAACGAAAAAAAAAAATTAAGAATGATATGCCAGTAATGTAAATATTAAATTTTCATTTAGCAATAATGCTTAATGGGGCCGATCATATTTCTAAAATTATATTTATGCGCCAAAAAGTAATAATTTAAATATGTGATATATATATTTTCAAGCTGCACAAACTCGTCGAGTTTCTAGTCGTTAATAGTATTGAATTAAATACAAGTGTATCTTTAGTACTGCAGTTCTCAAGAGAATGATCTGACTGGCCTATTCTTGCTATGGCAGACCATTCGACAGTGAGTATCAGAAAGACAGAAACTCATATGTTTTATTCGAAAATAGTTGCTGGTAGCAAAAAGCAAGAATCATTTTTTTCTTTTGGCATTCAAAAATGGTAAAGATTATTCAAGTAGATGCTAAATGTATACAAAGAACATAATTTAGATTATTTAGATTTTTGGAAAAAAGTCCCAACTTTAGAACGAACAATGGGACTTTTCTCCCTTTTCCTACTTTAAGAATAAGTCTAATGCTATCAATTAAAGAGCAAGACGTTGAAAAATGATCAAACCATAGCCTTACATTTTTACTGTTTTTTACGTTACAATTTTGGACCCTCCATTAGAAATATATGCATATAAGTTAAGCTAAAATACGAAACACTTCATTAATGTTGTGATGTAAAACATCTAGGATAGGGATTTTGCATTGGCTACATACTAATAATTGTAATTTGATGGATCCTCCAAATTTTCTTTCATTTTCTTGTTGTCAATTTGATAATGTCTTTGGGGAAACTATTTGGATGGTTCCTACAGTTTTAATCAAATTTGTATTTGGTCTAATGGTCCCCAATATTTTTGGTTTTGGTTAATATTTCAATTTTTAGTTTTTAAAAGCTGACTTTTGAAATTTTTTTACAACTCGGTTTTCTATATTGGAACGCTTATTGGGCAAAAACTTATGAAAGTTAGTTTTCAAACTATAAAACCAAAAAATTATTTATAAAAAACTTTAACGCAACTCATCTCAATAAATTGTTCATTTTCTAGCTTAAGCTGTTATAGCAAAATAAGTATATTCCATTCACACCATTATTTTCGTTAAATATTTGTTATTGTAGTTTATGCTTTTATACAAAAAGTGATTAACTTTTTAGAACATCTTATGATATTTTAAATTAAAAAAAAAAACAAGATACGACTAGAAGGTAATTTAAAATGAATGAGTAATTTATTATTATTATTATTTTATTTTTTAAGAGTTTTTTTTAGGAGGATTTAAGATAGAAAAATTAAGTTGCAAATATAAATTGAGAATATGAAATTTAAGTACATTCATTGTTTAAAATATGGTTCATATATATTTTTTTATCTAAAGTTTGAAAAACTAAAAAGTTAAAAAATGAGTTTTTAATTATTTTTATTAAGAAAATTTAATTTTTGAAAATTGAATATTAAAAACTGACTACCAAACGGGAATTTAACTTCAAAAAATAGAAATCTGACAATCAAATGCTAACCAAACAGGAACTGTCTTAAAATTTTAGAAGCCTGTTGGATTTGATCTCAAGTTTTAACAAAAGTGACATATTTGGTCAGTTTCGTCTTTTTCCTAATAATTAAAATGTTAAAGTGCTCAAATTTAGGGACAAAAGTAACATAACTAATTTACCCCAAAATGAATTGGAAATGGATAATGTGATGTAATTCTCATCATTTAGGATAACTTTCGACGTTTTTGGACTGATTATTTCACATATTAAAAATTTGTGATACCATTAGGTTACAACTGAAATAATGGGGAACAAATAAAATTATGGATGAAAGTAAAGAATCATTACTGTAATTATCCCTATTGTCTTTTATATCATTACTGTAATTATCCTTACTGTCTTTTATATATGTATATATATATATATATTTAGATATATGTAGTTCTTTTCATGGACAGTGGAATGAATTCTAGCTAGTTTAGTTGCATAATCATTAATTTCAATCAACTTAATTTTGAGGCTGAGAGATTGCAATTTAAATTATGGGGACCAAATAGAATTTTACATGAAAACATTATTAATCATATATTTATCCCTATATTCTCTTTATATATGTATGGAGTAGTTCTTTTCATTGGCCATGGAATAATTCTAGATCAAGTTGCAATTATCTATGAATAATTAACCTTAAGACAATATTCTAGCGAACATCACTAAAAATTAATTTTTAAAAAGTTTATCTTTTATAGGCCCCTTTATATGAACGGCAAAAGGAACCTATAGAAAAAAAAATAATTAAAAAGGAGGTTAATGCCATTAGCATCTAGATTATTACAATTTGTACAATGAGTATATACCTTGCGATAAAAATATTATTTAATTTGAAAAAGGTATAAGAATTATACAGAAAGAAAAAAGGCAGCTTAATCAATATTGCATTGGTGTGTTTCTTTTCGTATGCAACTTTGTAATATGCTGCTAAAGAAGTCAATATATATTTTCTTTTCCTTGAAACTTGGCATTTTGAAACTACGATTGTATTGTCCATCTATATAATATTGATTATTGTATTAGATGATTAGTAATTTACCAAATTGAATTTTCCTTTGTGTTCGATGCAATGTTCTCTTTATATTTTCATTCTTAAACTATTTTTTCTTGTTTCTTTTTGTAACATCCCGGAAATTTGCAGAATTTTTTTGTGTAAATAAATATTATTATTATGCGAGTTATAATAATATTTATTTATGATGTCTCATGTCGATATGGTATGTATGTATAAATATATATCATGTCGTTGTGGCGGGTACATGTATCGTGTTGTAGTTGTAGTGTGAAATTGTGCGTATCATTGTTAAGGCGTGGCATGATAATCGTGTTGATGTTGTGGAGTATGATTCATTGTATCATTGGCATGGAGTGTAAGTTATCATGGACTCGGCATCATGATTATCATGTGAAATTAGCCTCGGGAAAATGCAAGCATGCAATATGAGGGTCGGGGTTTGTCAGAAGATGCATTACAAAGTGCACGGGGAGTTTTACATCTCCAAACACTATTTTGTAAGGTTTAAAATACTTTTACATATATCTAGGATGGAATACAAGTCGTTTCGGATACATTCACCAAAATTGTGGCCTCGGGTTGAGGATGCATTCCCGTAGGTCCGATCGATCCAACAGTGATTGGATTGATCCAAAAGTTAAGTTAGATCGATCCAACTGTGTATTTTTTGAATTACAAATGTGTTGTTTTAACACTTTTTAGATTATTTCCTTTTTCACAAATGTAACGTTCAGCGAATTTCGTGTGCATTTTTCATTTTTAAATAAATAATATTATTATTTATTTAGTGTTGACATATTGCATTAGTATAGAATGTAGCATAAGAGTTGATTACGTGGCGTTGGTGTTGTTGTATTGATTACGAGATGTTGGTATTTTTGCGTTGATTACGAGGTGTTGTATGTTATATTGCTAGCACGTACATTATAGTATGAAGTATTATGTGATTATGGAAGTAAGGAAATGTGTTGCTTTCTAGTGACATTTGTTTTATAGTATAGTTACGAGACGTAGTTTCATGGCGAGGCTTAGCGTATGCGCGTTTGTATTCGAATAGCGTACCGTGTATTGTAGAGAAGTAAAAAAGTATTGTGAAGTAGTTAGAAGACTTGAGAATTGGATTATGCGAAATGCAGAAGAGTAAAAGCAGTGTTGTGTCAGAGTTTGCCAAAAGATGCGTAAAGTCACATAAAATAAGATTCGAGCATTCAAACGATAATCCGAAAAAGGGAGAATACTTCTATTAGTGTTTAGGAGTTATTTGGGATGTTTTTGGAAGTTTTCATCTTGAAGTGTTTGGAACTAAAATTCCAGTGGCTCCGATTGATCTACATGCTTTTGGATAGATCTAAATAGTCAAACCAATCAATCCAACAGTGGTTGCATCGATCTAGCAGCCTTTTATCATATTCCAAGTGGCGTGAAAGGGAGAACTATTCACTCACTTTTTCCCAAAAAATTAGAAATATAGAGAGAGGGGGATAGGCCGAAATTAGAAAAGAAGAAAGTGCCGTATCATCTATCTCCTGAGACCCGGTCCAAAAACTAAGGCTAAAAACGTGATCATCGAAGTGTGGAGAGCATTTTGAGGTAAGTCACAAGTTTTATCTTTCTGGTTATTTTTACCTCATTTTTCATACCACATAGGTACGTGAAATTAAAGTTGGTTTTCCTTATCCATATGCTTAGTAGATTACTTTTAATTATAGGCTCGCTTTGATTTAAGTTCAGTAGATAGATTGAACCTAGAGTTGAAGAAGAAGATGAATTGGGGCAATTTGACGATTTGCTCTTTAAACGTCATGTAAGGTATGAGTAGATTTCAAAATAATAATATAAGCATGAGTTTGTGTGTAGATGATGTGTTGACTTCGTGGAGTTGATTGTGAGTAGTGTATATGGAATTCTTAACTATGGAAATTAAGAGTTGAATGATCATATATTGGTGTTCATAATAAATGTACATGAATTATGGATTATTCATACATGCATGGCGTTGCATTGTCATTAATCAAGCAATGTGTCGTTTTAATGAAAATGAGAAGTTGATGGAAAATGATTTTCGTATGAGATATGAGAAGTAAATGAAATGTGTTGAAAGCATTGAAATGTGTTAAAAGCATTGAAATGAATTGAAGCGTTGAAAATGTGATGGAGCGACGAAGCTCAAAGTATTGATGAATTTAAAGTGTCGATGAATTTAAAAATATGGTTGATTTAAAATTGAAGATTTTGAAGTGTTGAATTCAAAAAATATGTTAAATTGCATCCAAGGAAAATTTGAGTCGTTTTATATTTCTTTTCGGGAAAAGTGTCGTCTTTTATGTGTTAAGCAAAAAAAGGGCTCGGTGCCCTACTACGAAGTCGGGAAACTTGATCAGGGAATTTTTATCTATAATTGCTTCTCGCGAGGAAGGGGGATTATAGAACATGTTGAAACATTAGTTCCCACCTTTTGTATTGGTGTCGATGTTGTTATCGGTGTTAGTGTCGGGTGGCATCGAGTTGCATTGCATGGACATTGTATTGCATACGCTATTATATGTGACATTTTATACATATTGGCACCGCATAGCATCACATTTATCATATTATTTATTAATATAGCTCATATACATTATCTTTCTATATTGTATCATAATTGTGTTGTAGTTGCAGAAATGAAAGACAGATCTCGTTGAGGCCTCTTACAGATGCTTGTATACATCATTTAGAAGTATGGAAGATATGGCTATCTTGTATTGTAGCCTCAATCATGATGTATTTTTACTGGGCATAGTACATTAATATTGTAGAATTATCTTTTGTATTACTTCATATCGTTGTCTTAATTGGCTAGAATTGTATCAGACAAGAACAGGGTGTAATATAAATTATGGAGTTGATTTAAGCATACAAATTATTTTATAATGATGTAAACGCAGAGTTTACTTGCATTGATATATAGGACATTTGTAGACTAAGCATATATTTTGATTCAATATATAGGCCATATATAGGCTATAGTGTAGCTTTACTTTCTGGGTACTCTAATATAAGTAGTGTCTATAGAATAAAAATGAGAAAGAAGATAAGTAGATG
>MKEJ01006308.1:0-21318 GCA_001753735.1 Embelia ribes | reverse complement strand
TCTCATAATTTTGAATTCAAAGTGGATAAGTCAAACAAAATATTTTTAGTATATGAGATGCATGTGTGAAAACTACAAAAATTATCGGAGATTTATCTTTTTATGAAATTCATTTTCTTACCTTGGGTTTATATATAATTTGTAGGTTCATAATAATATATATCTTTCGTTGCCTAATTCTTGACAATTTTTTTTTGAGTTAGGCGTAGTTGAAAGTATAACAATTATCTCTGTGCTTATCTATAGTAATTATAAAGTGAAACTGTGTCATTTTTCCTATGAGTTTAATTTAGCATTTTTTTTTATTTAGATTCTCAAAACAATTATAAGTGGAATTTATTAATTTAGCATTCTTCTTTATTTTTTGTTGTCATTAGTTTTATAAGTTGAATTCATTAAATTAGCATTATTCTTCATTTTTATGAGAATCTGAATTGTAATTTTAGGGTCAGTTGCATTTAACTAAAATTTAGAGTTTCGGCTATTTGTTTATGGTTACAAAACGAACAGCAAAGAAAAAAGGACCCTTTTGAAGGGTTTCTTCTTTTTTTTTTCTTTTTATGGAACAGTTTTAATTTAAAAATACCTTTTTATCTGACCACCACAAATTATGTGAATATATTGACATCCACTTCATTATATTTCGTTAAAATTATTAACCCAAAATTTTTCTAAATTTTACTCAAGTAATTTTAATCAAATTTTGAATTTAAATCAACTAATAAGTTCATCAAAACTTACAAATTTTTTTAAATTTTACTCATGTAATTTTAATCAAGACTTATTGACTAATAATTTGATCACGAATTTACTAATATAGTCAATTAGAAAAACCTAATAACCCATAGTGGCCATTTGAAAAAAGTTAAAGCATATGATTTATATTTAAAAAATGACATATAATATTAGTATATATGTTTTAGTATTTTATTTTAATATAAAACGAGTAATTATCTACGTAGCCAAAATAAAAAAATTTCAAGGAAGGGCTGTAAGATTTTCAATAATTTTTAATTATTAAATTTTTGGTGTTAAAATTTTTATGTATTAATTTAGTTTGAAACTACATAGAAAAGAGTTTTAAATTAAAAGTTTATGAGAATCTAAATTTTTCAATTTTTGGTTTTGAACTACATCGCAGAAAATTAATTTTTGTAAGACTATATATAATTTATTTTTATTTCGCAAGAAAAATGAATTTGGATGAAATGAGGTTTAGAAAGTGAACTAGAAAGTCTGGGTGAATGCTGTTAGGGCACAAAATATATCCCACTCACAGTAAGTTTTACATATACATACATATATATGTAATATATATTATATAATATAATATATGTGTATTACTAACCATTAATAATGTCCTAATGGATAAATGAATGTTGTCTACTCTATTAATTCTAGGTACATTTTAATTTGTCAAAATCCACTTTTACAATCAAATTTACTAAATATTTTTGTTTTTTGTATTTTATTAATAAGTTATGATTTGTTTGGTATATCATAGCTATCATCATTTGTATTATCATTTAGTCTTTTATAATTTATTACCATTTGGCTTTTTTCCCTAACTATTTCACTATGTTTGCTTACTATGAAGGTTGGACTTCTATGCCTTGATTGGTAGAACATTTATAGTAAAACAGGTCTTAAAGGCCAAAAATATTTTAATTCAGAAGGCATAAAATTAGTAAAAACAATAAAAGAAAAAGTAAAAAATTTACCAGATTTAAAATAATTATTCATATTAATTGAGGATTAAGATTTAATCTTCCTATTAAATAAAGAGTTATGGGTTTAGCAAATTTATTTGTCTATTATTATAGATTTCCAAATCTCTATCTACATCGATCAAATCTTCTAACATATTTTTTGTCGTAGAGCTTGCTCTTCTCAAAATTCTATCCAAGAAATTTGTATTATTTAAATTATTCGTTCTTAGCCCGAATCAAAAGACATAGATGAAATATCATGTCCATCATTTTTTGGTTCTAATGAGCTTGGTGATATGTTATTTTCAGTATACTCTATATTTTTACTACTTTCACCAAGAATAAATTCTTTAGTTTTTGGACTTAAGTTATGATTACAATAAACTAAATAATCTTGATTATGGTCTTTTTTCTGGGTAAATGATGCTAATAATAAATCTGCTAATTTTTCTATTTTTTCATTTTTCTTTTCTTATTTTCCTCCTATCTTTATTTTTCCTAAAGAGTTATTTTTCTTTCTAGGCACTTCCGTCTTTTCTTCATTTTTTCTACATTCCTCCTAACTTACCATACTTTTTAGCAAAGCATCAGCTGTCACAGAGAGGAAGTCTTTACCGTGTATCTTTGATAATGGACTAGGTGATTCATTAGCCGAACCACTAGCTTTTCTGAGCAATTTTTGTCAAATTGTCAGCCATGAACGGACTTGATTGATTATCTTTACCGCCTGCCGTTTAAAATGGACTAGATTTAGATTGGTCACCCTCTAAATTAGATATATTATCATCCATATCTTCTTCATTATTTGTTATATTAACATTGTTGTAATTATTAAACTTTACTGTAATCTCTCCTTTTCTATTTGTGTAAGTACTATAAATCTATGGTATTAAAATTCTTGGGTTATTTTTAAGAAACTAATATTTTGTTGATATCTTATTTCTTTGAGTTTTTCTATTTTCTTAATGTTATTAATTATTTTTAGATTCTGAGTTTTTATACAATCTTGATTTTCAACTAGTTATTTTATTATTTTATTTTTATTTTTAAGGTATTCTATATTAGATTCCCAAATATTAGAATTCTTCTTTTCTTGATATTCTAATTTTTTTCCTAATCTAATTTGTAATTCTATTATACTATTTAATTATTTGTATTCTGAATGTAATTGATAATTAAAATCTCTAAAATAACAGTTATGACTACCTATTTCTAATTTTATTATCTTATAATTAGATTCTTGAAAAGATAAATATAAGTATTCTAAATATTTTAATTTGTCTATCCTGTTAAGCTATTTATATATATATTAAATGAAATAGTAATTTTGTTTAATAACTTAAACTATTATATTATAATTATAATATCAAGCTAAAAAAATTATAGAATTTTATAATTTCTAATACATACACTAGTACATGATTAATAGTTAACAATTCAATAAGAGATTAAAATCATTGACATGTTTAAAGCTTTAGCACTTCAATTACAAGTAATATCTATAGATGCAAAAGAACCAAATATTTATGAAATAGATCACGATGGTAAACCAAATCTGAACCAAAAAATAGGACTTGTTAAATAAAGGAGCTGGCATAGCTCACTTGCAACTAGTCTATACTTTGCCACCTCACTTGTGTAAGCTAACAACTGGAGAGGTGCTCAAAGTGGCCAGGATCAACAGTAAATACATGACACAATCTTTTACTGTCTGAATCTTTGGGCCACCAAAACGGTGTCCAAACTTCAATTTACACTTACCACAAGATAGATTTGCCAGAAAAGTAGAAAATAAAATGTAAAACAGGAGCAAAAAGTAAAATGAAAAAAAAAAAAGAAAAAAGAAGGCAAAAAGAAACCTTGAAACTGTCCACCAATACATGCCTCAACCTCGAAGTACCAACAATAAACATTAATCCCCAACTCCATAACATAGGATAATGTTTTAGGGTTACAAAAACAAATGGGGATCTCGAACATAAAGCAACTTCATCGTCATCATCATCCCTGCCTAAAGAATTTGGGATCAGCTAAATAAAAAAAAAATGTGAACTTAAATTTAAAAATTAATTCTAGTCAAAAGGGTAAAATATAACTAAGACAACCTGACCAACATTTCAATGCCAAAAGCAAGTTAAAAACAAAAAAGACAGATTTTAATCCCATGCACTAGTATATCCGCCGCCATACCCACCACTAGAACCACCATACCCAGAATTTCCGCCATAATAATCACCGCCACCTCTATTGTTATACGAGTCTCTTCGGAAATCACGGCCACCAAATCTCCCTCCTCCGGAACGGCGGTTTTTACCTCCACCATAAGATCTAGCAGCAAAGCGAGAAAGCCAAGCTGGCACCTCTTGGTTGGACTCTTGCATTAGCTCCGCTAATGGCTTTGCCAACGAACTATTGTTCTCGTTAAAGAATGCAGTGGCCAACCCCATCTTGCCAGCTCGTCCCGTTCGTCCGATCCGATGGACGTAATCGTCAATGTCATTGGGAAGGTCAAAGTTGACCACGTGTGCAACGTGAGGGATGTCGAGGCCACGTGCTGCCACGTCTGTAGCAACCAATATTGGTGTTTTACCAGTCTTGAAGGACCTCAGAGCTTGCTCTCTCTCCTGTAGATACATCAGAAGACATCCACAAATTGAAATAAACACGAATATATAATATGCATAATAATATTGTTAATGGTGAGGTAACCATGACCAGTTCTCGTGCAATAGGTAAGCCTCTTTTAGGTGACAAAAAATCCACAGGTAACACATATCAGCACATGATAATGTTTCGGATGTTTTGATTGCTATTATAAACAGGTCATTGCCCATATCAATCGCCACATTATCCACATCCCTGTCGACAACGGGACGATTATAGCAGAACATTACCAAGATTGTGTATTTACTGTTCGATAGCGCGAAATCCTAGTGGTGAAGTAGATTGCCAGCCCAGATGCAGGAGCACTAAGTGGCTAATAAAGTTACTGGAACAGAGATAGTTCACGAGATTAAAAAGAGCAATTAGTAGGGAGATGTACACAGAAAATTTACAGGATAGTTGATAGATCCAAATACAAACAGAAAACAGCAACCAAAGAGAATAACTAACTGATTTACACAAAGATGCCATGTTTCAGTCATCTCCAACACTCAAACTTCTAACTATTCAAGAAGTGCATCACGTGCACAAGACAAGACACTGACTACGTGCTTTGATGCTACCCAACTTTGCACCCGAACCTATTTATTCTCAGGACATGCTTGTTAACCCCGCATATTTTGCTAATTAATTCCCTGTCAAACTCCTGCCGAAAGTGACAACGATTTATGAAACAAGTATACATGAATACATCAAAAAGATTACCGTGCAGGACCTCTAGCAAGTACATCTTTCGTGCAAGCGTATTTATCATTAAAGGGGTATGTTTTCACAAAAATAGCTTTCTTTACAGGAATCTTTCTTGTGGCAAATATTGTGCCTAACATATCATTAAAGTTTTCCAATACCACTAAGAAACAGAATGCATTGAGAGCAGAACACTTAATTCTAATTTCGCATGTTCTACATTAAGCTACATCCATAAGAATTTAAAACAAGCCCACAAGTAACATGAACTAGCGTCTCGCATAAATATAGTTAGAAGTAACACCGAACCTGCTGAGTTCTGTCGCCATGAATAGTTGTTGCAGGAAATTCATTCATACACAACCAATATTCGAGTGAATCGGCTCCTTTCTTTGTCTCCACAAAAACCAAAGTAAGAGCTTGCTGCAAATTCAAAAACAAAAATAAGCTTGGAACAAAGAGATCAAAAAAAGAAACAAATAATGGTCAATTTGGTAAATTTCTGAAAAATCAAATAAATATCAGCAGTGAGGACAGGTGCAAATTGTCAATTGCACAGGGAAAAAAACAGAGATAAACTAAAAATCCTCAAGCAAATAATACTAAAAATGGTACCTCCCCGAGCAAATTTCACTTTTGGTATCAGTTATAAGTACCAACATAACCTTTTACGGTTAAAGTTAAGACTCATTTTCACATGACTCCATTATTAAAAATAAAATAAAGATTGTGCAAGAGTATTAAGAACTCCGTCCACAAAGTCCCTTGCATAAACCCCATGGTTATAGAGTCAGAGAAAATAAAAGCAAATTATGGCGATAATTTCCAAGCCATTTCAATTAGGAACAATAACACTTCATTAATGCCTAACTCCTCATGAAAACTAGGGTGGCTATCCCTAGATAGGCTTTGCTTTCACACCTAAAACAAGTCCAAATTTCTTTTAGAAAAGCAAATGCTGCATAACTTACAATACAATGCATCTAATACAATCTTAAAAATTCTCTATACCTACATGTTCACACTTTTATAAGAATGACAAAAAAAAAATTAGAGAGAAAAAAGTCAATAGAATCGACTTCTACGATTGAAGAACCTGGTAACTAACAAGCCAGCTAGTTAATGTGGTTAGGCTTTCACCAACTATTTAACTTGTCGATCTTGTGTTTAGAAAAGAAGGGTTTCAAGAGGTTGTATAAGAAGATATGAAATATGGAAATACTATTATACCTAGAACAAAGAATATTCCATTGGAGAGGGAGAAGAAAGATATACAACAGAAGACGAGGTTCTTTTATGGATTTTCATGTATATATATATTTTTTCATAGGTAATATTAACAAACACTCGTAGTGCAATATTTAAGCAGCATTGAATGTAGAAATATTATAGCACTTGCCATATTTTACTAAATGAACTTATGAAAAGATTCATATACTTGCCATATTTTACAAGGTGGGTATAATTATAGTGCTATATTTTCACATAAAATATCATGTCGTAAAACATGGAAAGTGCTAGAATATTTATACAATAATGCACCTTAACTAATGACCTAAGGACACACTTTGAACTTTTTAAACTCCAGGTGGCTAGGCATTTGTCATTGAAATTGTTATGCTCTTAAAATTAGTTTATTCTTTTCATCAATTTAATACATATAAACACACCTGATTATCCAAAAAAAATACATATAAACACACCTATATAAAGAAAACTGCACAGGATTTTGTAGCACAATATTGTTTTTGATGTTCACATGGAAACAGATCTACCACTGTGATTAAGTCTACTATAAGCTGCAACACCACCAAACAAAACAAAATTGTCAGAAAAACTCGTCCGATTCCTATTCAATATTGCTTCTTGCGTTCAGAAGATTAATAATTTGGAAATCAGTAACATTTTAATCATTTAATTCGGTGGCATCTTATCTTTCAGTACAAAAATTAGTAAAGAGAATTTTTAATTCATTCAATCCCATATGCCTATTTCTTAAAGGAACTTATATTTGTTGAAATTAACGTTCACTATTTACGATGCTAAAACCTTACAATTGCACAACACCTTACAAATACAGTACACATAAATAAAGCTACTATGGAAGAGCAATGGAAAAGGGGTGGAGTTTTCCTGCATACGTCCATTCATGTATTGACAAGTGAGAACCACGCGAGAGACTATTTATACTGATTTATAGCAACTGATTTACTCTCTCCTAGTTGTTGACGCAAAAATGAGTGTATCCAAGAAATTGCTACATACATGCAAGGAATCTCCACCATAAAATAAATAGAAAAGTACTGTGGAAGACTAATATTTTCAAAAAACAAAGCATATATGTGTACCAGTTACGGAGAATATATTAAAAAGTCCATTCAAATAAAGCCTCAATAGGGATGAGGACAAGAAAATGGAAATAAATGAAACCATGATATGTCCATAATTACCTTGCCGTGAGCACCGCTATCCCTCTGTGCATGCAGGAGGTCCATGAGATGGCTTCTCTTGTCAGCCTCTTGAACAAATTCCACTCTTTGAACAATCAGATCAGTACTAGAACCAACTCTTCCAACAGCTAGGAATATGTAGTTTGCAAGAAAATCAGATGCCAATCTCTGCATCCAACAGATACTTGTATTACTTATAATAAATAAATACAATGCCTCAAAAGTCTTAGTATTCAAAGTTGCACTGGAACAATATAGGCTAAGGTATAAGTGAAGTGAGCATGATCGCATCTAGATGGAACATAGCCTGGAGATGAGTGATTAAACAAAAATCAAAGAAATTTCTCAGACACAACATCTTACATGACTTGCATACGCTACTTAAAACATGCAACATGAAAATAGAAATTATTATATGTTCCCTGTAGCTAAATAAAAATTTAAAAGAAATGGAAATCCTAATTTCCACAATTTAAAAGAAAAGGAAATAATGACATATAGATCCAGTAAATTCCAATGTTAAAGAAAAACAAAAACAAGAAAGAAGATGAGAACAGGAGAAACAAAAGTGTCAAAGAGAAGGACATACCTGTATTTCCAATGGAAAAGTGGCACTAAACAACATTGTTTGCCTCATCCCTGGAGGCGGCATGTCCATTTGTTGGACTATTTTTCTTATTTGTGGCTCGAAACCCATATCCAGCATTCGATCGGCCTCATCTAGAGCTAGATACTTTACCATCTCTAGAGACACTCTTGCCCTCTCCAACAAGTCTACCAAACGTCCAGGAGTTGCCACAAGTATGTCAACACCTCTTTCAAGTTCCCGCAACTATAGAAAACACAAACCAGGAGATGCAATAAAAAAACCCAGGTTAAACCAAAGATAAAACTCAAAGTGCTTTGTTCAATGTAAAAAAAAAACCAAGGAAACTAACATCAAAATAAATCCAAGCAGACAACAAATGCCTTCACATTGCATAAAATTTAAGCAAAAAAAGTCCAGCAAGTAGAAATTATCAAATATTTTGACAAAATTTAAATAGAACAGGAATTGTAATTCAAAGAAAAAAAGATCAATCTTCAAGGAAGCAAAACCTGTTATAGAGAGGAACTTAACAGAAAGTGTGGCTAGATTCATAGCCAAACTGAAGAAAGATCATCCCCTCTCCACTACAAAATATGGGGAAACAGAATGAAAGAAAAGTTCCAATTCAACTTAGTCAAAATATCTCTGTGTATTATGTCTTCAAATCAGAGAAATAACATCCAATCAAGTCTTTAGTTTGTTGTAGAAGTAGCTCAAAAGATCCCATGAAAAGTTCATTGAAACAAATATATAAAAATAATAATAATAACAACAACAATCATAAAAATAAGGCGTGCTATGAGCACCTTGACAATTCTTTCATAGAAGATTAATTTCTTCATGAACTGACGAGAAAAAATTCGATTATGCCACTCACTTTGACAGGGAACCGGAGGTGATGCAGGAGCATTTCAGAAGAAATATAATCTTTGGATACGATCAACTAGTCAATATCTTGAAAACCAAAGCACAAGTACTTTAGTCAAATTCGGTATGGTAGTCAAATACTTAATGATTAGTCTTCGAATCCTAAGAGTCAGTCTAGGAAGTTTAAAGCAAAATTCTAGAATTCTTTTTGTACCTCTATATCAACTCGGCTAGACCCTACTGTGAAGCAGATTATTTTATGATCAACTAAAATATATATTCAGATCCTGGACTATAAATTGTTTGTGCAGAATTGGTTCTTTTCATTTCTACATCATTTGGTATCAGAGCCAAACAGAGGACTTGACCATGTATAGACATGGCAAAGGTCAACATGGAAGAGGCTTTGCTCTCCAACAAAAGGAGATGGCCGAATTGAAATGTGTGATGGAAGATATGTCTCAAGCTATTTTAGAGCTTAAGCCGGAAGAAATATGGCCTAAACTTAAGGATATGTCTTGTGCAATTCAAGAACTTTAGTGGCAAGAAATGAGATGTACAATGTGGGATATGCCTTGGGCCATTCAAGAACTTTGGAAGGAAAAAATTGGAACTCTTATGGAGATTCCAAAAAGAAAATGCAACTCTTCGGATATACCAAAAGGTAGTCTAGAAGATGAAGATACTATTTTCAGTTCATGAAGACTTTGATAGACACTTTCTTGATGCCAATTCATATTCTCATGAACCATTAGTAGATTGGGAAACCCCACCAGTTTATGAAGAATACACACAAGGCGGTGTTTTAAATGTCAAGGACAAGCAACAACTACTTGAGCTTTGTGAAGAGTTGAATGAAGCATCATCCACAAATTTTCAGTAAGCCTTTGATCAATGTTATAGAACTACGAAGTTAAATTTATAGAGCCCAAGCCCTCTGAAATGGTCCCAATAAAGCCCATATACAATTACAAAAATTCATTCCTGTTGCCAAGTCCAGAACAATGCAAGTTTACGCAACCAATTAGCTTTATGCTTTGTTTAAGTGGAGATAAAAATTGTAGACCTTCGCCATTACCAGGAAAAGCACACCAAACCATATTTCATTTGTTTGCCTTACCCATGGTGAATTTGTTATCAAATACTAGAAGAGATGCTTGGAATTGGTTGTCAAAAATGATCTTCAAATTTAAGAAAAGGGTGAAGAAGAGACATCTAACTCAAGTATGAATTTTGTGCTATATGGGAAGATTGATGCAGGCGCATTTCAGAATAACTATAATTTTTTGATATGATCAACTAGTCAATATATTGAAAACCAAAGCACAAGTATTTTAGTCAACTTCAGTAATCTAGGTAGTCAAATGCTTAATTATTAGTTTTGGAATTCTCAGAGTCAATCTAGGAAGTTTAAAGCAAGTCCAGAATTCTCTTTGTACCTCTATATCAACCCGGCCAGACCCTATTGTGAAGCAGCTTATTTTGTGATCAATTAAAATATATTTCCAGATCCTGGACTATAAATTGTTTGTGCAGAATTGTTCTTTACATTTCTGCATCATTAGGAAAGAATACAATGAAACAACACTTCTCAAATCTAGGGTAACCAGACTTTTGGTCTATTCTTTTACAACCATAACTAGGATTGCCAAAGAAGTTTATTCAGAACCAGCTTCAAATTGGATGGTGTAGGACTAAAAAGAAAGCAAGAACCCTGAAGCCACGTTGCCATCCAAAACCATAAGCCAGCTTATAAAGACAGCAACTCAAGCAAAAGAAAAGCTTAAGTCAACCAAAAAGTTAGCCAAACTTGAAAATGGACAAACAGGCACTAAAACAACCACAAATACGTCATACTATGATAGGCATAATTGTAGCAAAAATAAGTCTATTAAAAGCAATAGAACAATAACTACTCATCAAAAATAATAATAAACAATATACTGCCGTAGACCAGCCTGATCACAACCAAAGAAAAATGACAAAAATAACGCTTCTATTAAACTTGAAGTTTGAATTTGGGAATAACTGGGGTTTGATTTCAGATTAAAATTTTGCAGATGATGTTTTTTGACCACACATGCATCAACACTGTAAGCTCTGATAGATCAGTAGGTTCTTTGTTTTGGTCTTGGACAAAGACCAGGTCCAGAACTGGTGGTTAATATATGAGCGTTCGATATAAAGATAGGTTTCATCATATCAGTTTGGTTATCGTCCTAATAATAGGCGAATATAAAACTACTGAGACTACATGAACACAGACATAAAAGGAAGACAACAAAAGAAGTTAGATCCTATGATCCATATAATGTTACCACAAGGTATCCGTCTTATTTAAAACATCAATCAGGGGCTCCAATATCGCTTACACCCAAGTCAATGCACTCCAAAGTCTCCACTTAATTCAAATAAGATTGAGAAAACCCCTCCAATATAATCACATAATGATCATCAGAATTAAAGACAAAATGAGATAAGGATTCCCGTCACCCGTCGCCCTAAAAGAACAAACTACCTGAAATCCTTAACATTACCAATGAACACAAATCATAGAAGCATACCTACCACTTCCAGGAGACAAAACTCTGAAAAGCTCATAATAGCCATGGAAGGTTAACCAACTAAATGTCTGCATGTCAAGTAAAAAATACACCAAATAGAAATGTGGAGTTCTTTTTAACAGCGTTGTATTAAGTTTTTTCCCATAGGAAGCGCCCGAAAAATCTAAATACAAGTGTAAAAGGACACTCAGTTCATAATATCAGTTTTACTCATAAGACAGGAGTACTTCACAAAGAGGAAATTTCCTATGTACTCGGGTTAAAAAAATAAAGTGAGACCAACAAAAAAACTCGCACCAAAACCTGCGTCAATCTACAGATTAATTAACCATAATGATTGAAAAACTCGAGAGTAGGGAAGGAATTTCTTTCTCCTTACAATGAGTAAGGAGGAAGAAATATACATTGTCTCTCTGTTCATTTCATGCATGCTTTCTATATAGAATAGACTGCAAGAAAATTAAACAACGGAGGGAAAGATAAATCAAAAGAAAAAAAAAGGATAATGCCCCAGATAGGCGTTGCTTCATATGACAACCATGCAGAAACACCAGAGTCCAGAATTTTAATGGTATGAAACACCAATAATGAATTTTCCCTAGACAGACAGATGAGAAAGATGGAAGTAATAGGCATGGCAAGGATAATCATGTCTATCCAAGACATAATGCGTCATGATTAGTGCAAGTGAATGGATCATAAAGGCATTGTAACTCATGCTTCTTCATTGTTGATCCCCCTAACATACTTGCCATGATATAATTCTTCCAAAAAAATGAATACCTGCATAAATAAGGGCATATTAAGACCCAGTTTGATTGGAATTGCTTTTTTATACCCACTTCTGCTTTATTTCCTTGAAAACTGCAGCTTGCTTTAATAATCACCCTATGCTTTCGAACAGAGCTTTTAGAATTAATCCAAGGGCTGTCTTTTGAAAGCCGGTTCTGCATTTTCCTATCATTGACTACAAGGTAACCTTAAAATCACTTGTTACATTCCCAATACATGTTAAATTTTGTCTTTTTGGAATAGAAGAATCATTTCACCAAACACGACACTGTTTCTCAAAGCAATTTTTAAAATTTATGTACAAAACACTTGGATTACACTCATATTTACAATACCAGTACTACGAAACTAATCTAAAATTGACGATTCTCCATTTAGACAGTCAAGATTGTTTCCACATTTGAAAGGCAGATGAATTTCACTTAGATAATTAGACGAATCAGCATAAGAGGTGAAGGGAATGAGATACTTATCAAAGAAAAAACAAAGGCAGAAAGTATGAAGTTTAGTCAACAAGCAAAAGACTAGTGCTAGACAGACATAAAACCCAAAACATATTTCATGCTAATGATTTGACTTCCAACTTTGGCAGAACAATGTAAAAGAGTGATCCAGTGCCAGTTCAAATACTGCAAGGGCTCGTTTATTTGTGGATTAAAAGGAAACCAGCTTGATGGTGGTTCATTCAAACACTCAGTACTCCGAAATTACATTGAACTGTCATTTAATCAACAGGATTATAATAAAGAATTCTTGTGAAGGTGTCAATGCAAGGAACTTCCGGCTATTTCCTTTCTTTAATTTAAAGATAAATGCCCCTAAACTTAGTGATTAAACATTCAAAGTATTGGTAATACTTATCCCAAGTTAGTATTTTTTAACATATTAATGTCACCAAATCATAAATATTTTCATTCAAAGAAAAACATGAAGGTGAAAAACAGGAACTTTTATTTCCAAACTGCAACCAGTAACAAAGTAATGAGGTTCAGTGAATCAAAATATATTTCAGCCCCACTTTTTCCTTTATTCATAGCATCTTCCTCAAATTCACCTCATCCACTTGAAAAGGTAAATACTTTCATAATCAAAGAATGACAACATACATGGGTTTCATTTCTTTACATGATATCGATTTAAAAAAACTGTTCTTCCACAATTTTCACTCAGAATTTCACCAATAGACAGTTATCAGTAACTCTTCATAAGATACTTCCACGTGTTCATTACCCTCATCGTCTCAGCAACTCCTTTGTTGCCTCACCCATGGTCACCATCATCACCATCACTGGCAGTGGTGGTCATTAGGTAGTCCACTTAAAGCGAAAACTGAAGAACAGAGAAAGAGATGAGAGAGCCATCATAGAGGATGAGATGAGGGACCCATGAGTGGGAGGCCAGGGGGATATAAATTCCAAGGAACCTGTTTGATCATTTCTTTATAAGGCAATTTTCAGGTTTCAATATATTTGGTAAAGACTATTAACACTACCTTTTGATAGGTTTTTCCTGTTACGATCTTTGGGTAAGAAGAGAAAAGTTAATAATTGAAACCACGGAAAAAAAACAAAATGAATTTCTCTGAATGCAAATAGGAGCAGATATGCTGGCAAGCTATAAAATCTGGTACCATTCAACATTAAAGTTGCACGTGAATATTTCATCGGCCCGCACCTCTACTTTTGTGTTCTAGGGTTTTCCAATCTTAGGGTCAAAACACACACCTTGATGCATTTCAGATTTGGCATTAATGCCGAGTTTACTAGCTAGTTATGTCTAATCAAAAAACAGATGCACAACCAATCAAAGAAACAAAGACTAACTGTTAGCAGACCTGTTGGCTGATAGGTGCCCCACCATAAGCAACAACCACCTTGACACCAGTTTGATAAGCAAACTTCCTAGCTTCATCGTGAATCTGCATACATAATCACATTGTCAGACAAAATACAGGATATTATCATATAGGCATATCTGGCAATACATATAGTCAATTCTCCTAACACCACCTGCACAGAGAGCTCTCTGGTCGGAGAAAGAATGAGTGCGAGCGGGAAAGCTACTCGTCCACGTGATCGTCTCTGTGCAAACTGGGAATTCATGATTCCGCTGATAATCGGGAAGCAGAAAGCAGCAGTCTTTCCTGACCCAGTCTGGGCACAAGCCATCAAATCCCGACCCGCCAGAGAAATCGGAATGGCATACCGTTGAACAGGTGTTGGCTTCACATACTTGCACCTCCTAATGTTCTGATTAAGCGCCTCACCCAAATCAATCTCCCCAAAAGTATTCACAGGCGGAGGCACATTATCCCCACTCGTCTCAACCGGGATATCTTCATACGCATCAAAGTTAATCCCAGTGTTCTCCTGTTCACCAAAAGAAGTTTCTTCAGTGTTGCTGTCATCATTTTCAAATGGGTTAATCTCACGGTCCCAACTACCACCCCTGCTGTTGCGACCACTTCCTCGACCACCACCACTGCCATACCCAGGCTGACTAAAGTTATTCCTAGGAGCACCCCAACGGCTGCCACCTACTGGAGCACCAAACCCTGATCGATCACCAAAAGCTGGACCACTAGGTGGAACTGAAGCGTCTGATACGGGGGGGTGGTTACGCAGATGTGGTGGCACATAAGTTGATCGCGAAGAACCTGAATTTCCACTGTTGTTCGCAGAATCTCCCGCAGCGTTGTCAGCTGCGGCAACTGAATCAGCCCATGAAGTCCGCATAATCAAACAAATTCCCCCTTTTCTTCTTCCAAAACCGTCACTCGACTTACAACTCAAACTCAATTTTCGCTAATTCAATACCACACCTGTCGGAGTAACAAACCCTATTAGATTCCTATTTATCTTTTTCACCATCAAATACAATAATCCCAAATTAGCTTTCTTAAGGCACCAAATATACTCAGAAAAATAAGCAAAATGGGAGCTTTACCTAATTTAACATAAAACCAGTCGGGATAATGAAACCCAGTAGAACCCTATTAGATTCTTGTTATCTTTTTCACCATCAAATACGACTAATCCCAAATTAGCTATCCCAGGGCGCCAAATATACTCGGAAACATAAGAAAATTGGGACTTTACATAATTTAAGACAATACCAATCGGAATAATGAATCCCATTAGAAACCTATTCAATTCCTGTTAAACTTTTTCATCATCAAAGACAATAATCCCAAATTAGCTTTCCTAGAGCACCAAATGCACTCAGAAACATAAAAAATGTGAGCTTTTAGCTAATTTAAGATGATAGCCGTTGCAATACCAAAACCCTAATTGAACCCCCATTAGATTCCTGTCAACTTTTTCACCATCGAATACAATAATCCCATATTAGCTTTCCTTGGGCACGAAACATACTCAGTAATAAGAAGAAAATGGGACTTTTAGCTAATTTAAGACAGTAGTTCACATCACATTATCGAAACCCTATTAGAACCCCATTAGATTCCAGTAACTTTTTCACAATTAAAAATAAGTCCCAAATTAGCTTTCCTAGGGCATAAATAATACTAAGAAACAGAAGAAAATGGGACTTTTAGCTACTTTAATATAATACCAGTCAGAATAACAAACCCCATCAGAAACCTATTAGATTCCTGTTGGATTTTTTCATCATCAAACACAATAATCCCAAATTAGCTTTCCTATGCCACAAAATAAACTCAAAAAGAGGACGGAAAAAAAAAAATGCGACTTTTTAGCTAATTTAAGATGATATCTGTCGCATAAAAGAAACCCTTCTAGAACCCTGTTAAATTCCTGTCAAATATTTCACCATTAAATACAATCATCCCAAATTAGCTTACCTAGGGTAACAAATATACCCAGAAACAGAAGAAAAGGGGGAATTTCATGAAGTTGCCATGGGTATATGGCGGACTCAACGGGGCAGGTAAGTAATTTTTATAAATTACATTTATAAAATTCAAAATTTTTTGAAGAAACCAACTAACCAGCCCCTTTGCAAAAAAACAAAAAATAAATAAATTAAAAATAAATAAACAATTTACCCGCTCCCAACCTAAAAATCATAGGTCCGCCACTACATACATAACAAATAAGGCATGAAACAAAAAGCATAAACATTTACAAGTTGTAATAAACTCTATCAAACGAAAAAACAAAAACAAGATAACAAATCAAATGGGTAGCGGCAAATCGAAGGTACCAATAGTAGAAACGAGAGATAAAGATCTACCTGGAAGATAGAGACGCCGAAACCCTAATTTGCAGATAGAGCGTGATCGGAGGCGATAAAATAGAAATTATTTTCTGTATCTGAAATAGAAATATCTTAGAGCTATGTGTATCTTTTGTTTTACAAAACGTGGGTGTGAGATGAAAATATCTTCCCTTTTGCTTTTTTTTTTTTTTTTACCCTTTTTTGCAGAAAATGGTCCGTACGAATATAGTGCGGCTGGCGTTATCCTTATTTAACTATGGAGCTAATTTCCCTCCATTCCCTGTCTTATTGTGGGGAAAAAAATTTCCCAAATGAGCGTCATTCTAGAATTTCAATAAAAAAAATTCATTTTTTTTCCAATTATATCTTTATAATAATAGACTATTAATCATTTATTTGACAAAATTTATTAATCACTATATACTCCCAACGTATTTGATTTTTCCAATGAACAGAATTAATGACTTTTAGTTTATAAATATAGTTTGAAAAAACTTTCACATATGAAGCCATAACTTATTAATCTATACGGAAGAAAATTGAGGACGAAGACAAGAGAATGAAGCAAAAAGAAAAAAAAAATAGAGGAAGAAAAACATTCCATGGCTTTGCAAACAAAGAGAGAGCCCCGTTGGAAGTTTTTGGGAAAAAAAAAAAAAGAACTTCAACAAATAGTGAGAAAGAAGTTGAAAATTCAAATTTTATTAATAGTATTGTCCATGTCACTTTCCTGAAAGAAAATTCACAGTTTTATTTATGGTTTGTCATGTTGCCTTTTTGTTTACTGTTAAACATTTGTCTTGTGTCTTGATAGTAATAAGAAGGTCACATTTTCTAGAAAATGAAAATTTTAATGCCACCAATTTAATCATCCCCTTTTCCAGTTTCACATCCTCACTTTTTTGCAGCAGCATTTCATAAAATGCTCTACGTTCATCATTTGATAAGTTTTTGCTATTCTTTGTCCACATATTTGTAGGTGAATGTTGCATATTTTTGTTATTATAATCATCTGAATAATTGTATAAACTCAAAGAATGAGATTAATGTCATTTAAAAAAAAACATATGGATTGGTTCAAACTCAATGAACATCATATGAGGGTTTTTTTTTTTTATTGAAAAAAAAGATATAGTACATGAAGTCCAGTTTGATCCTTGAGATTGAAATACTGCCTCCATTGGTGTGTCATCTTCTATATAGCTCAACATTCAAATCAAACTGTACACGATGATTCGGCACAAATACTTTAAGTGGTAGAGAAGTTTGATTAGAATTAAAGCAAAAAACGGAATCATCTAGAGCAACATTAAAATCTGGCAACTCCTGTTGTGCATCACTGTTATTGATTAAAGAATGTACTTCTACTAAATCTATGTTTTGATGTAGCCATGTTTGTTGATTTTTTTTCAAAGTCCATTATTTGATTTTATATTTGGATAGATTAACTTTTGGTGAGAAATATTCAAACAGTTTATTAGTGTGGAATTTCACTTTGGCGGAATATTCATCCTGAAAATATTGACTTGAATTTTTTGGTGGGAATCATTTTGCCTTGGTTGTCTTTTAAGCTTGAAAATGCACCAAGAAAGTTTTTTGGAGAATTACTTTTGGCTTGATCTTCCCGTAGAAGTATTGGAATGATGATAATTACTCAAACAAATTAATTTTAATTATGGTGTCAAAGAAATTCTATAACAAAAGGAATAAGGATGCAAATATATTTTGGTACTATATTTAATACATTTCGTAATCCCCGTGAAAACCTTATCAAGGACGCATAAAAAGGAACGGAGGGAGTATATATTATTCCCTCCGTCAAAATAATTGCCACAATTTTTTAAGTTATCCAAAATTAATTGATCATTACAAATTTGATAATTGCCAATTATTATTTCTTTGTTATTTATTAGGAGATAGAATTAGACAAAAATCTATAATATAGATTTGCCATTTACAGTTTATTTTAAATTAAAATTTTAATTGTTAAATTACCTAAAATTATGTGTATGGTCAAACTATTCAATTAATTGATGGATGAATGGAGTGCTAATGCATACTAAAAAGATTACTAATAAGCAATAAATCAACAAGTGGTGTTTAAATAGTGGTCAACAGATCTTAAAGTATCAGTATATAATGTTTAATATATTGATTATTAACGTTTGTCTTAATACTCATAAATATACTTATTCATAACAAGTTAATGCGATGTCTTATATTATTCATTATTTTATGTGTATTAAAGCAATATATATAGAGAACCCCCACCTTCGTGTCGTGAGGGAAGCAATCTATTGATTTATACGATGATGTAAAAACTATAAGTGTAGTATTCATATAATAAATAACAATCCCTCTATCTCTAAAAGATAGTTTGGTTGTTTTTTTGTCCGCCCCAAAGTATAAGTAATTTCTCTTTACAAAAAGGGTTTAAAAGAATATCGGACTAATATGCCCTTACACAACATCCTATTTATAGAATCTCGAGAGAATTTATCCTACTTCATGAAGGTGTTTTATGAAATTATTTGTAAAAATAATTTTTCTCTCCGTATTAAATGAATTAAAAGCCAAAGTAGTCCTATCTTTTAAGAACAGAAAGAGTATGAACATAGGCACATGGGAATAGTATGACATTGTAAACTTAGCCATAATCAAGTGACAAAGCAACACGCCTTATCAAGCCGATGGGGAGAGAAATGACAAGCACTTGTGCCGTAGTCATGTGAATATGGGCGTCGAGATGTAAGTATCCGCTAATTGGTCTTTAGAGAAATAAACTGCACCTATAAGTATAACGTCCCAGAAATTCCGTGTAAATTTTTCGCAATTATAATAATATTATAGAAACATATAATGTTATTATTGCATTATGGTAGATGGAAGTATATGAAGTGTTGTAGAACATGGTATGAAGTATATACGAGGTATAGAAGTACTACCGAAGGAAGAATATGAAGTTATTATATGATGGTAGAAGTATCGAAGTAAGAAGAATACCCCATTAATTTGGAACGTAGCAAGAAGTTGAAGTTTAGTATTGTTTTGATATTAAAATGAGGTATCGAGACCTTCCGAAAATTTGTACGAAGGTGGAATTATTTTATTATGACCTTAGGATATGTATTTTAAGTGCCTAATATGAGTGGAATGAAGTTTGAAGTCGAATGGTGAAGTTTGGAGTCGATTAGAGCATTTTTATTAGTTTTGGACTAAGCTTTAACAGTCTTGAGTCATCGTTTGAATGGTGTTTGAAGCCGTTTAAATGGAAAAGCCATTCGAACGGCATGGTTGGAGATAGACCTTAAGCGTTACCACGAAACCCTAGACATTTAGGAGCTCATTTGATCTAGCTCCTGAAACCTAATCTCAAATTTAAGGACAGATTCTCGCTCCTCTTGATATAAAGCTCATTTCGAGGTAAGTCACGAACCCTCTCTTATTCGTTTACCATACTTAGGTTTCCGTACCTAGTTAGTACATAAGATTAAAGTTGATTATCTTCCTCTTTATGATATGTAGATTAAACCAAATAGGGAATAAGAAGAAGATTTAGGGCTTTTTGCTCAGGAAGTCTCGATGCGGCTTCTAACGCATTTTAAGGTACGGGCAGAAACGAACATCATAATAAGTTTGAACGTATTTGCGTAGGTTGATTTCTATGTTTGTATTTTAAGTACAAGAAGTATAATTCCTTTATGTATGAATATATTTGGAAGATATACGTGAATATACAAAGGATACTAGTACTCGAGGACGTATGTGTATTTAAAAGGAAGGTCACGTTATGTCAGGACATCTATGTATGATGTTATATAGTATAGAAGTGTATAAGTACGCATAACAATGTAAGAGAAAGAATGTGTATGGGGAAGGAAGGTCACGTTATGTTGTGACATATATGTATGATGTTATGTAATATAGACGCGTATGAAGTGTAGCATTAAGTATGAAATATATTATGAAATATGAACTATAGTATGACATATGAAATATATTATAAAGTATGAAGTGTAGTATGAAGTATGAAGCATATTATGAAGTATGAAGTATAATATGAATTATGAAGTATATAAAGTATGGTATGAAGTAAAATGGAGACGAATGAGTTAGTTGCTTGAAATAAATGTATGAAGTATGAAGTATGAATTACGAAATAAATAAGAGATGTATGATTTATAGCTTGAAGTTGATATTATGAAGCGTGAAGTATGAATTGAAGTAGCGTTAGTCATACGAGTTGACATTGAATTCATCGAAGTGGCATATGCATCACAAATGATATTTTATCATGCATGGAGTTAAATTAGATTTATTTGATTTATTCGAAGTTTAAAAATGAAAGCTTCAAAAGAAGTAAAAAGGAAGAAAATGAAGTATGTGTGAAGGAACGACCAATTTTATTAGTGAAGAAGAAACTTCATGAAGTTTTTAGAAGAAAGTAAAGAGAGGGCTCAGTACCTTACGGTAAAAGTTAGAAAACCAAATTCCCATAAACGTTCTACGAAGAGAATGATTTATGGAAGGTTCACGAAGGAAACTCATTTTGAAGAAAAGAAGTCGAAGTCATATGCATTGCATTCATACTATATTCATAAGCATTCATATACATTCATAGGCCTTTATATTGCATTTTATAAGCATTCATTCTACAATTATAAGCATTCATACTATATTCATAAGAAGGGGAAACATATATGTTACGTTATCATTATGTCGTAGCATAACCATGGTTTACGCTATCGTTATGTCGTGGCATAATTTATGATTTCATTATCGTTATGTCGTGGCGA
>MKEJ01006307.1:0-17561 GCA_001753735.1 Embelia ribes | reverse complement strand
CGATAAAAGCACCCGAAAATGCCTCGAAGCTTTGAACCCCGAAGCAATCAACTTACGAGCCCTGGTTTGTATCGAACTTATACACCGAAATGATCCACAAGTCGTAAATAAGATGTTTGCCAACTTTATTTTGACGATGTAACTCGGCATGTAAAATTAAGAAAAAGTAAATAAGAGAAAGAGACGAAGAAACTTACATAGAAACGTTCATTGCATGACGTAGACTCCAAATATGTATTTATTTTCCGTTGACGGCGACCCGAGCTTGATGAAATATGGAGCCAAAGCTAGGCCCAAGCTTTCCCTTTTCTTCTTCTACGACTGCCGATCATCGTACATGCACGTGTGCGTGTATATACATGGAAAAAGAAAAAACTAGTGGGGTCCACAAATTTTGTTGTTGCTATCGCCACCACTTCGGACCCTGTTTTAGCTCCTCTACGTTTTGAATTTGCTTTTCATTAAAACACGAAATTTGTAGATGATTGAAATACATTTTCAACGACATTTTTTAGGTCCCAATCGGAGTTACGATTTGCGATGTATGACAAAAATACCGGACTGTCATCATGCCTCCAACTTACACTTAATTGCATTTAATATTTTTCCAGAGGCAATCGCCCATCACTTCCAAATACTACTACCCGATATCTACAATAGAGGAATAATATGATAACTCGTATAATATTATTTAATAATACAAAAAATTTACCCATGAATTTTAGAACGTTACAAAGATGGTAGATGAATCCAACTTTTTGAGTGAGGGAGAGATTAAATAACTTAGAGTTGATCAATAAGATATTAACCCGTGTATTTTATCTTTCCAATTTTCATCAATGTCTTCATCCCTTTAATAAACGAGCTCAGATTCAAATAGAATTCAAGCTAAACTGTAGCAATGGCTTATAAGATATTTTGAACCTTGACGCTAAATAAAAATGTAAGAAAGTCGAGCCGAACTGGACTAACTTAGATCCTATATTAGCCATAGAATCAACATTTTATTGTCATTCTTTCATGCAGAAGTTTCGAGTTTAGCTCTTAATTGATAGTTCACCGTTCTCGTGCTTCTTGATTATTTAAATATCTCGCAGCTCTCTCAATCGTCAACTAAATTGTTAAGTTATCTATTTTTTCTAACTCTCTGCATTGAATATGAAATTTAGAAATAGGAATTCTTACAAGTAAATAATAATTGACTAATCACTTTGGAATATATCAATGATACTAGCTTAAACTGATACTTGAAAGGCAAAATAAACATTTGATTTCCGAAAATTTTGATACCATATTAAGAAACTTGAAAAGTTACAGTGATTTTAGAACTAAAGTTATTCTAATTAAACCGGTCGGATTAAAACAAAAAATTTGTCCACATTTTCCAATCAGATGATCCGTCGAATTTTGCAAGTTTGACAAAATATACTATTTTTTATTTACAATTGTTTTTATTAGATAGTTATGTGCATATTTCTATTAGAGTTATAGTTCCATCAGTTGAACCGATTGAGTCATGCCAATTAAAAATTTCGACGCTAATATAAGAAAATTTTCTTTAATGAAAAAGATAGAATTAGATGGCTGACTCATTTCCACGTGAACTTACCCTTCTCTTAGTACCTAGCAAAATGGTACATATCTTTATTTTAATTGTTCCACTTAAAATTATGGTGAGACCCATGCTATCTAAAAGAATTTTCCTAAATTCCATATTTTTGCTACTCTTAAACTTAGGCGGATTAATTAGAATGATGGTATGTACCATGTTGATGCGTACAAATATGTATCAAAACTCTTCTCATTTGGAAAATAATTTATACCTCTTATTCTCAATAACAAATAACAAAATTTACTTACCGTGATGTTTGTATAGTCAAAATTTACTTGATATTATGAATTGGACGGGTCGAGTATCCACAAAAATTCGTTAATTTGCCATCTCTAGTGATATATTTAATTTATTGAACCATATTTCCATAGATAATATAGTTAAAATTTTTGTATGGTATTTTGGACAGTTGCAACATTATTTATTCAATTTGAAAAATGCTTAAAAATACGCATGTATGTATAGATGTATGGCATCGCGAGTTTTGAATATATATACCTTATGAGATATTTGTTTCTCATTTTTAAGAGGAAAGGAATGACTAAGGCTGGTCTTAAAATTTAGAATGTACTGTACAAAATTGAAAAAAATGTCAAATTTTTATTTATTTGACTAACACATATGATTTTCAAATAATCTCACATATAATATCACAATTTTTTTTAATGTAAATTGCTCACCTTATTTTTGAGTACTATAATTTTTCAAAATCTTTCATCTGTTTGATGTATTTCAACGGTAACTATTGTCTCCCTCAGTTCTGCGTTTAAGTAGAAAAATATATCACATGTATATCTTGAATTATAGAAAATCAAGTAAAAAAAATTTTCTTGCATTTCTCTAAACAAAATCACTAATTATACTTTTGTAATCAATATTTTCAAGCAAATCATGTTTAATAGATATTAAAGCGAGTCCGTTTAATCTTTCTTATAACATGGTCGATCGTAAATACAAATGATAAGTTTTTCTGATATAGAAGTATTGATGACTAATAAATTATGATTTTAAAAGTCAATAATAGAAAGAAACACATAATAAAGAGCCCATTGCATTTTTTTTAAGCCCATTGCGTATATTTTATTTTATTTTATGAATTTTAAGAATTTAAACTAATTTTTTTTTATAAAATATTGAAATACAATAATTTACCTATTTTAAATATAATTAATAATGTTTTAATAGTTTAATATTAAATTCTTTAATATAATTTTTTTTAAATTATTAATAATTGTGCTATTGTAATTCTTGGATGTTGCGATCGCACCTCTCATGGACGCCTCTGGGAATGAATCTATATTCATTGGATTTATTCTCGGCTTTAAATAAAATTTAACTTTCAAATGGCGAGTTTTTGGTGATAATAAAGTAAAATTGTAATTTGTTTATGAAATTAAAATTGTTTTTAATTTTTTTTTACCAAACTAAGATTGTTTTAAAAATCACATTGTCAAATTGATTTTTTTATATAAAAAATGAAATTCGAGCATGCGATTTTTTTTGTTATGTTTGATTTAAAGAGGTGAACTTTCAAATTGCAACTTTATTTTTGTACTAATAATGAAAAACAAGCAGAATTTATAATTGAGTTGTTTTTCTTACATTTCATTTATAAGTATGATTTTTGAAATTGCTATTTTTAATTGATCTCGGTTTGATAATTATTATAATAACGACCGTGGTTTTGTGAATAGTGTATGCAATTTATAATAATGTGGTAAAAAAAAAAAAAAAACTCTTCATAAAAAATTTTCACAATCAAGTAGAAAAGAAAACCATTAATAAATAATAATAAATCCAAAAAAGTTTTAAAAAAATCATTTTATGGAAACTCAAAAACCCGTTCACTTTGACAGAGCGAAAAAAGGAAAAAGAAAAATACACAGCCCTACTCGCTTCCGGTTAACTCCGAGCGAGACAGAGAGAGAGAGAGAGAGAGAGAGAGAATGATCGGAGTTGGGAAGATGAAGCAGTACTCAAATGTTCTCGACAAACCCCTCTCTAAGGCCAAACACGAGGTTTATTTTTGTATATATTTTTCTGTTTTTGTTATGTATGTATGTATATATACATATATATTGATTCTTTCTATTGGTGTAGTAATGGGGACCTTTTAATTCTCGATCCCATTCAATGATTACTCTCAATTTCACTTGATCTCAGTTTCTAGTCAGATGTTGAATGTAATTTAGCTGAATTGGGATTATTTTGCAAGGTTTAAGCTTGATATTTATTGGAGCTAAGAGCATTTGATTTCTAATAATCTGACTTTGGAAAAACCATTTTTTTTTATAAAATAAAAATGAGCCACATCAGATCTTCAAGAAAGTCATTTGTATTATATATATAAAAAAAATAAATTCTAAAAAATATTTCTCTAATACATATTGGTGTATTTATTTTATTTTGGTCGGAAAAAATTTATCTTTTTAACATAGAAATTGTGAATAGTTACTTTTCCCGTAGAAAAAATTACAGTAGCAATTCTTGAAAATTTTCTGAACATAGAAAGACTAAGGGGTGAGATTTGTCTCCCCACTTCTTGTTTGAGAAATTTGCTCAATATTCCACACCGTGTTTCTATTTCTTAGACTTTTTAGAGATCTCAGCAGAAATGCAATAGTAGATTTCTTGAAAACATATCTAATGTCAATTATGTTACTAAAAAAATTGAACAGCTAGACAATTATATCGATCGGAAAAGATTTATTAGAAACATTTAAATATAAGGATCTAATAAATACTTAAATGGTTTTATAAGGCAAGAAAAATTACTTTTGAATAAAATTGTAGTTTATATATTCACATATAATAAAAGGCCACATTTAGTTCTCTTGCTTTAGGCCTCCGAAAGCTAAGACAGCCCTGAAGTTCACTGGAAAAATATCAGATTTTATTTCTTTATTTGCTTTTCCCCAAGTTTGGTGAGGGATACAAGCTGCTAATATTTGTGTTGTTTTTGTTTTCCTCTTTTCCTGTTAGGATTATATGACATGTGATGAGATTCTGCACTTATTTTCCTTTTCAGGTCAGTTTGAGTGCATTCGCTTTCTTGTTTTCGGAGCTGGTACAGTACAATCAAACTCAAGTGGATAATATTGCCGAGCTAGAGCGGAGGTGATTAATTAGTTTCAATGTTTAGGCAATGATACATCTTATGTCTAATTTAGTTCACAATAAACTGAAAGCTAAGCTGTTATAATACCTTCATCTTGTTTATCTGGTTAAATTGACATTGTTGGATCAACCTTTGGGAAGAAAAAGAAAACAGACATTTATATGGTAGGCCCATCATTAAACTTAAAAATCTTAAAGTTACAGGTTATTGATTGATTATAAAACTTATAGCTTATTTAGTCTGGAAAAGCAAAACAGTTTTACTTTACAAAGTTGGAAGCCAAATGGACAACTTATTAGCTAAAAGCAATTTACCTGAGCTCAAAAACTACAGGCAAACAAACCTGAATATTCATAAATTTCAGTTTTGCCTCTTTCTTTTACCTTTCCGATATTTGTTTATTTCAGATTGGAGGATGCAGGTTATGCTGTTGGTGCAAGGGTACTGGAACTTCTCTGTCATCGAGAAAAGGTACTCATATCTGGTGGTAGTTACTCTAGCAAATTTTAAGAACTTTAGCAATAACAAAATTTAAGACTGCAAACTTTGGGACTTGCATCTTCATATTGTTTTATCTTTTGGTTGAATGTCTTGTTTGGATTCAGAAAGTAGAACATAACTTGGATTTTTTTTTAAGCATATTTATTTTTCCGCTTAATGGAGATCATCAAAACTTATGCTGCTTGTTTCTTTTTGACCCGAAACTGCACTTTGGTTTTGATGGAGCTGCCCTACAGAAAATTCATTTAAAGTTAGAAAAAGTTGACTAGTTATGCACTTTGTTTTTCGCTTTAGAAATTGGAATTTCTCTATTCTTGTGGCGAAGAGTGAGAGTCAAAATCTATTGGTTTGCCAATTTGGACATGTTCTTACTCACATTTTCTTGGACAGGCTGGCTTGCCTATGCTTTATTTATATGTTATGTTTTAAAACAGGTAACCTGTTTCTAACTTATTCTCCTCTTGTAGGGCAACAGAAGAGAGACCCGATTATTGGGTATTTTGTCTTTTGTACACAGCACAGTGTGGAAGGTTTTGTTTGGAAAGGTAGTAAATCTTCTTTCTACTACTACTCTTACTAATGTTGCTGTTAGTTCTACTTTGTTAACATCCATAGAGATTTTCTTGTTCCCTTCCACATTTATTTTGTTGTTGAGAAGTGATGATGTTACTGAAACGAAACGCTGATAATGGGGCACACCCTTAACCTGAAAAGATCACCGAGAAATGAATAATTTTTTAAATTGAATCAATCGTTTTGGTTTGTATGATTTGAAATGGAACACCAACAAGTCAGCAAAGCCCCAACATAAAAAGGTTTGGTAGTTGGATGCGTCTTCTTTGAACTCAAAAACGATTTCACTTGAATTCTTCCCGTGAGTGAATCCTATCTAATAGACTCTTCCGAAATTGCGTATAGAAAGAAAAAGAGATTTGTCTTACCGAGAAAGTGAGTAAAGTTGCATAAGTCGGAAGCAATCATTATGGTTTGGTTGATTGTTAGTTGCAACAGATTAATTTTGTACGGATTGCACAAGCTAGGTCATAAAATAATCAAAGTTGATGTGGGTGCAAAATATGACTTGACCCTGGCATATTCTTCTGGTGTCTATATTCGCAATTATGGCTACAGTTACTGGAAGTCTGAACTTTATGGACCTCATGCTCTTTGTTCGTAGTTGCAGTTTTAGTTACGCTTGAACTTTTTGCTCTTTTGAGATTTGACATTAAAATACGGACATAAAGCAACATATCGGTTATGTAATTTTCATTAATGATGTGAACGTGAATGCTGCATTATAGAAATGATACATTTGACCCTTTCAAAGATTGGGATCATCCTATTTACATGACATTGCTGAAAACCAAGAAAGTCCATTTTAAGTACATTGTAGTTTTCGTTTATGGGCACAATTGTTGATGCAAATGCTACTTAAAGAAACTCAATATGTTTATCTTCATGAGAGATGATTTTGGAAACATTGTCATCATTTGCTTGATTTGAGAATTTTTGTCTGTGTGATTTAGCTTCCTTGATTTTTCCTTCTCGTGTACACACGGTACCAGTGGCACTTTGTACGTGATACCATCTCCCATGTTTAGCCTACATTTTCCTTGTGAATGATCCTTTCTCGGTCATGTTTAGCATATTCTATGGCCACGGTTCATCTTTTTTTAAAATCTCTACAGGTTCAGGCAGTAGTTATAGTTTCTTTGTACCTCTTTCAACTGGAGCTTTAGAGCTAAAGTTTTTTTCGTCTGGGCAATTGGTGTACTTTCTTTTACCTCTTCCTGCAGAAGCTTTTAGGTTTTACTTTCAGTGGATAATGTCCTGACTGTTTTCGGCCACGTCTTCTAATACCGTTGAAAGATTTTTTTATCATGAATTTTCTTGAGTATATTAAGTTTTATCTACATATTAACCCTGCCATTAGGTGCTTGGGAGAGCCCAACATGCTGCCAAGGTGAGCGATTTGGGCTAACACGAGGACCTCGCTAACATCAGCCTTTCTGATCTTCTCAGTTTAATTTGTTACACATTCATTTTTCTTAATGATTTTCAACAAAATCACAATTGCTTATCAATTAAAGTATCACCTGTACACAAAGGTCATTTATCATATATTAAGAGATTATACACCCCACCCAAATCAACACCAAAACAATGAATTATTCTGTGGAATGCATAAAGATCTGGATTTTTGGAAAATATGCTATTTTGACCCAAAATAATTAGCACCTTAGACGAGCGCAAGTCTTGTCGTTTAGCTTTAGGAGTGCCGAGCGCGTCTTCGACAACCACAGAAGTCACGATCTCACTCTTGTTGAAGAATTCTGTAAATTCTAGTGTACTTTTAGCTTCTTCCTCTTTTCCTTTCCACAAAAACTATCAGCAGAAAGCTTTATAAAGTAAAATCAAAAGCGACCATTTACTGATGGACGCATGAAATTCTCCAGGTTGCTGACTCACTTGAGAAGGGAACTGAACACGAAGATGAATACATGATTAGTGAGAAGGAACTCCTTGTTAATAGGTGATTTTTTCTAAAATTTCAATCTTTTATTACAGTGGCACATAGCTGTTCAGTTAATGATTATCTGATGTTTCATACGTATGTTATAGATTCATTTCAATACCGAAGGATATGGGAACATTCAATTGTGGCGCCTTTGTTGCTGGAATAGTGAGGGTGTGTACTATACCGTTCTCTTTCCATTCTATCTTTTGCATTTGAAAATTTTAAGTCATTAGTAGGCTTACATGTTTTTTTATCCCTTGAAGGGTGTTTTGGATGGTGCAGGTTTTCCTGCAGTAGTTACAGCTCACTTTGTACCCGTGGAGGGTCAGCAACGACCTCGGACGACGATTTTAATTAAATTTGCTGAAGAGGTTAGTACTATAATCTTCCCTTCATCAATTCCTTCCCTGCCTCAGTTTTGCCAATGGTCCTTCCAGTTAGTTGGATGGCAGTGTTATTTTCCCAAATTTGCACGAGTCCAGTGTTTTGTCACAATCGTAATCTGCAATTATTTTATTGGATAGTGTGACCTTAGTTGGATTGAAAGCCTTAATCCTTCCCAAGGGGTGTAAAAACTAACCAAATTGAACTTTGCTGAACCCTAACTAGCTAGTCGAGGGCCTGTTTTGTAGTGATTATGTTATCTTACTTATATAGACAGTTCTGTTCTCTCTTTATGTTTTTAGTTGTTCTTTCCCAGTATAAAAACTAAAAACACCGAGAAGTTAACTTTTACCCAAAAGAAACATGAACCAGATATTTGGCAAACATTGGTGGCTTTCCGTGCCAAGCACATAAAAGTGGAACAAGGTTTTTCTGTTTAAACTTGTATTTTTATGGCAATGAAGGAAAATCACTGACAAGTTAACTTTTACCAAATAATTTTACGTTGTCATTTTTTAAAATCAGTATATATAACCAGAATAAAGAAGTCATAAATGCTACCAAACAAGCCCTGACTAAACATGCTCCCAAATGAAGCATTAGTTTGGGTCTTTGGCAAAATCAATTGGGTTCGAGGCAAGCTCTTAAACAGGTAGCTGATTGGTCTCTCTGGAGCCTCCCTTTTTTTGTACATACCCTAAGTTCCACGGTCTAGCCTACTTTCGACCTATAGGTAGCTGTTCCCAAAGGGTTGGTGATGACCAAAAACTTTACTGTTTTTTGCGATGAAATATGCACACTTCGATGTTATAGAGCCTTACTTTACTGCCCCGTTGGGTGTTCTTGTGAAACTGATTTATCATAGAAATAGGTGGTTCTGAGATTTTATTAGCGTGCAATAGTCCGTCTTATATGTCTAAATGTTTATATTCCTAGAACTCTTTTGAGTGATGAGCCTGCATTTTACCCGTCTCAGGTGTTACGACGAGAAGCGAGGTTGGGTTGAACCTTTGTCGAACCGATTTTTTGGCGAGACTGATGAAATTATGTTGTTGGTGTTCACAAGCATTTTGTCGATGATTTCTAGTATCACGGGCGCACTGTTTGCGTTCTACTTCGACGTGTTATCCTTTCGTTATGGTGCTGTACCTGTACACACTTGATTTGTCTTTCATTTTGAATTAAAGGTTGATGCAAAAAGCCATATGGTTACTTCTCTTAATAAGTTAATCTGAAGAAGAGCTTTCATGCGTTCATGGATGTTAAAATCTCATCCCAACTCTTGGAACTTTATAGTTTAAATGAGCATGTTTTCACAAAACAAGTTGACTTTTACATGAAGTCTAGAATGGGGGGAAAACCGGTGGGCTCGAGATTTTGTGGGTAAATTTGGTAGAATCGAATCCGCGCCATCTATACCACATCCGGCACAAAAACAATGAATGTTCAGCAGGTTCGAGTATCATTTCTTGACCTTTTTCTGCCAGGCATTTGGATGGAGTCGCGCTCTAACGACCCCTAGAGGAAAATATTTTTGCGAACATTGTACAAATAAAATTGTAATAAGATAACTAGTCAACGGCATCGATAGACGTGCCCACATCCATAGACGAAGTCCCTTGCCCAATGTACCCATCCGGTGCTCGGTGAAATCGGATTGAACCTCAATACTAGCTATATAAACCGGACATTGCAAAAAAAGAAAAAAAATAAGTAATGTCTACAATCCCTTTAATTGTAACAAATATCCAAAAATTAATTTTTTCTTACTTTCAAGAAGAAATCACAAACCTTTAATAATTTCCACTTTTAATCTTATTTCCAACTGGTTACACAATAGCAAATAATTTCTACAGTTTACAAAGGGGAAAAAAAATTAAATACACAAGGAGAATTAATTTCCACAAATCTCCGGAATATTAACAAATCTTCAAAAACTTCAACTATTTAACCCAATTTTCCCCAAAATTTCAATAAACTTACAAATCTAAATATCCAACAAGTTCTACAAACTTAACAACAATTTCACAATATCCTAATAATTTCAACTAATTTCTGAAATAAGTTCAACACAACAATTGAAATGTTCCCAAACATCTGCAATTCTTTCTTTTCAAAACTAAACAACATAGGAGTGCAATAAACAATCTCTGCAAAATTGCATGGCTGTAAATTTGTAAAATGTTATAAATTTTTTTATAAATTTTGGGGGGGCAATAGTAGCATATGAGTACGATTATGGCTACATTAGAACACAGTCACACACTTGTCCAAGTATTATGAGAAAGGGAAAATCGTCCCATCGTTTTTCTAAAACAAACATGAAGTAAAACTGAAATATTAGAAGTGAGTTCTGTCCTTTGGTTCTGCTTCTCAAATCAGGTTTTTTGTAATTCTGGGTTAGGTGGGAAACAATATTGTGTAAATGGTGTATCAACAAAAATAATTACCAATTTGGTACACATGTTCGCTATTATTAATGACAAATATTTGATAATATTGTATATTGTTCGCCACTACTAATGACGAACAATATATATATTTTTACAGTTCGCCATTAGTAATGGTGAAAATATATATTTTTTTAGTGGCAAAAATTAATTTATGTATTATTGTGAAAATAATATATTTTTTTTAAGTTTGCCACTACTATTGGTGATTTTTTTTTTTACAGTTTGCCACCACTAATGACGAATTGTATATATATATATTTAGGAATGACGGTTGTGTATATATATATATATATATTTTTTTTTATTTGCTATTTTTGTTGATATGTGTATTTCTATAGTTACGTATATCCGTAATGTAAATGTTGATATGTGTTTTTCTTTTATTGATTGATTATATAGTTCAATTTTATTTTATTTTTTATATTTCGAATAGGAATAACTTGTATTGATTTTGTTATTAGGTTGAATGCTAAATATAAGAAGTGAGGAATACAGGAAGGAAAATGATTATCATAATATTATTTTTTTTTTGTTTATTTATCAATATTTCGCCATTAGCATCGGCGACATGTAAAAAAAAATAATAATAATTCGCCATTAGAAGTGGCAAACTGTGAAAAAACAATTCGCCATTAGCAGTGCCAAACTTAAAAAATAAAATAAAATAAATTATTATTTTTGCAACAACACATAATGGCAAACTGTAAAAAAACAAAAATTATTTTTCACTATTACTAGTGGTGAATTATTGAAAATATATTATTTTTCGCCATTACTAGTGACAAACTGTAAATATATATACATATATATATATATATATGTATGTATTATTCGCCATAAGTAGTAGCGAATAATATATAATATTTTTAAATGTTCACTATTAATAATGACGAATATAATGCAGTTCACTATATTTATAATTATTTTTGTTGATACACCATTTATGCAATATTGGGTCTCACCTAACCCAGAATTGCAAAAAACCCAATTTGCTTTATGATTCTAAAAAATAATAATAATAATAATAATAAAAAATTCCTTAGAAATTTGTTTAGCAATTTTCTTCCTCTAATTATTTAGAGTATTTAAAAAGTCATTTATTTGTAATCATAATTTCTGTAACTGCTATTTTTAAAAACTTTAGGTAAGGTTCTGCTTGTTTTGCCAGAAAATGAGAAAAAAAAAAATTTCTGGGAAAATCGTATTTGCTAAAGTTTGTTTAGATGGAAAATCAAATTTTTGGAAATTTATTTTTCAAACATAGAGCAAAATAAGGAAAAATAACTTGGCCCTATAAGGAAGAGAAATTATTTTCCAAAGCCCTGAATTTGTGGCTATAACAAGGGCGCACCCATTTCTCACTCCTAATGTTATCATTCTGTTTCTTTATCATTCCCAAAATGCATCCATCTCTCCTCTCATTAAATTATTTATAAAAATAATAATTTATATTGGTTACATAACTTAAATATTCATTTGTATTTTTAACTTTTATCAAATTAACTGTCGGATTATTTTAATATATAAAATACTATTTGATTTTTTCTTCTTTCTAATATTTTTTTTTTATAAATTACTTGAAATAATTTAAAATATACAATTGTTTTACACTTTAAATTGTAGTTTAAAATCTTTTGTAATTTTTTTCATTGAGTAAAAAAATAAATTTGAGGAAATAATTTAATTATTTAGATAAGATATGATAGAAAAAGATAGAGTTATGACATATGGCACTAATATTTTCCAAGAAAAATTCAATATCCTTCCAAATATGTAGAAAATGTCGGAAAATTAGTTTTTCTCTTGAAAATTCTGAAAACATATTTTCTCTAGAATTTTTTTCCCGACAAAACAAATAAAACTTAAGGGTTTGGAATGGGTTTTATAAGCCATACTTTTTTTTTTATTCAAAATTAAATGGAAAGAATAACTAGCAAAAATTTTAAATTGGATTTATAATTAATTATTTATATTCTAGAGATTAGATTTTTGTATTAGTTAAATCTGTTTGTTTTGCAGGAAAATAAGGAAAAAAAATATTTTCTTGGAAAATAAGATTTGCTAGAGTTTGTTTATATGGAAAATAAAATTTTAAAAAAATTATTTTCTACGCTCGAAAGGTAGAAATATTATTTTCCAAAGCACTTGCCTTCCTTGATTTGTGGCTACAAGCCCATTTCTTTCTCCTAATATTATTCTTCTGCTTCTTTATCTTTTACAAAATACATTCATCTCTCATTTCCATAAATTATTCATAAAAAAATAATTTTTATTTGTTAACTAACTCAAATATTCATTTGTATTTTTAATTTTTATCAAATTAACTGTCGGATTATTTTAATATATAAAATACTATTTGATTTTTTCTTCTTTCTATTTTTTTATTATAATTTACTTGTAATAATTTAAAATATACAATTATTTTACTCTTTAAATTGTTATTAAAAATCTTTTGTAATTTTTTTCATTGAGTAAAAAACGATTTGAGGAAATAAGCTAATTATATGGATAAGATATGATAGAAAAGGATAGTTATGAGATATGATATTAATATTTTTCGAGAAAAATTCAATATATTTTCATGCAGAAAATCTAGGAATATCCCTTTTTTTCTTGAAGATCTTTTCCTGGAAAAATATTTTCTCTAGAATTCTTTTAATGAGGGCACTTCTATTTCTCTCTCCTAATCTCATTCTTCTGCTTTTTTTTATATTTCACAAAATACATAATTTTTATTCGTTACCTAACTGAAATATTCATTTGTATTTTTAAATTTTATCAAATTAACTGTCGGTTTGTTTTAATATATAAAATACTATTTGATTTTTTCTTCTTTCTATTAATTTTTTTTTATAAATTACTTGTAATAATTTAAAATATACAATTGTTTTACTCTTTAAATTGTAATTAAAAATCTTTTGTAATTTTTTTCATTGAGTAAAAAAATAAATTTGAAAATAAGCTAATTATATGGATAAGATATGATAGAAAAGGATAGTTATGAGATATGATATTAATATTTTTCGAGAAAAATTCAATATATTTTCATGCAGAAAATCTAGGAATATCCCTTTTTTTCTTGAAGATCTTTTCCTGGAAAAATATTTTCTCTAGAATTCTTTTAATGAGGGCACTTCTATTTCTCTCTCCTAATCTTATTCTTTTGCTTTTTTTTATCTTTCACAAATTACATAAATTTTATTCGTTACCTAACTGAAATATTCATTTGTATTTTTAAATTTTATCAAATTAACTGTCGGATTATTTTAATATATAAAATACTATTTGATTTTTTCTTCTTTCTAATATTTTTTTTTTATAAATTACTTGTAATAATTTAAAATATACAATTGTTTTACTCTTTAAATTGTTATTAAAAATCTTTTGTAATTTTTTCACTGAGTAAAAAAATAAATTTGAGGAAATAAATTAATTATATGGATAAGATATGATAGAAAAGGATAGAGATATGGATAGGATACTAATATTTTACAAGAAAAATTCAATGTCCTTCCAAACATGTAGAAAATCTAGGAAAATAAGTTTTTTCCTTGAAAGTTTTTTCATGGAAAAATATTTTCTCTAGTTTTCTTTTTCCGGCAAAACAAACAGAGTATAATACTCAAGTTAATAACTAATATACATTGAACCATCTAACACAAAACTCAATATTTAAATTCATTTATTAAAATTTATTTAAATGTGTAAGATATGATGTATCTAACAAAATCTACTATAAAAGTACAAACTCTCTCAATGTTTACTCATTTTTACAATCCAAAACTACCCCTTTAATTTTAATAAAATTACAATTAATTTTTATAGTAGCTCAAACTAAAGAAGGGTAAAACTGTATTTGCCAAAAAAAAAAAAATAAAATCAACACATATCTAATTAAAAAATAATTATGTAATCAAAAGTAATTAAAATTTTTAATTTTTATATTCAAGTTAACAGTAGCAATTTAAAGATAAGTAGTTAAAATTTTAATTCACGCAAATCTATATAGAATTAGCATATTCATAAATATGATTTATTGATGGTTTATTTACTCTTCAACTTATTTATCTCATGATTTACATTTCCAAATTTTCTTACATCGTTTAAAATGTGATGAAATATACATTATGATATGATTAAAAATACTCTCCACGTCCTTTATATTCTATTTTTTCTTTGAGTTGATTTCTTCCTATAAATAATAAAAATTATTTACCATTTATTTAACAATATTAATTTTTGGAAAATTGGAGGGCAAAATTTCCCCCCTGAAAAATGTTATTGTTATGTGTTATAATCACCATATACATTTAATATGAATGGGTAATTTAGAAAGTTTAAATTTTTGTTAAATTTATTTTTAGAAAGATGACAATATTTTGGGACGCCTCAAAATAAAAATATGAATATTTTTTTTTGGAATTGAAGGGAGTAAATTTCTTTAGATTTTCAAAATAAATTTTTTGGCTTACACTAATCTAGAGAATTTTTTGAAATTTGTTTCGTATTATAATTTGTGAGAAGTGAAAGTTAAATCATCCAATAAATTGTTGTACTGAAAGTCTCAACAAATAACAATTCCATTATTAATTAATTGTTTTGTTTTGCTTCGCAATTAACAATTTTGTTTTTTCGTAAGCTTAAGTAATTACCTATATTATCTTGAAGATAAATTAAGATATAAAAACTTAGAGTTAGAAACTATAAATATTATGTGTTACCTAATAACTAAGAAGCTAATGATATAGAAAGTAAAATAATTATGTGTTTATTCTGAAACAAATATATAGTAAAAAAAATGGTTAAATATAAACAAATCTCCTAAAATTATACTAAAAATTTTGTTATTTTATGATATATAAATTATTATAAAAAGTATAGTTGACCACGTGCAAAACACGTGTTTCTCGGCTAATACTCCATAAAAGTGTAAACTCTACCAAATATCTCATATACTTTTTTTTCCAAATTTACCTTTTATCTTATTTATTTTTAACAAAAGTCATTATACCAAAATTGTAAATTAATTAATTTTAAATTGCATACTTGTTGTTAAGAGATAATATTCTATATTTAAATATTTAAATTGATAATTATAAAAAAATTAAATTTAAGAAATTTAAAATAAAAATATCAAAAATTAAGAAATTTATAAATTATGTGCAAAACACGTGCAATGCATATGAATAAAAAATACAAAATAGTAGCTCTCTTTATGCAAAGGAATAGAAAGAAAAATAGAAGTCTCTATAAAAATTTATTATATAAATGATATAAATATAAATAGAATTGTTTAATAAAGAACTATTATTCCTTAGCATCAAAAATTAAAATTTTATAATATAAATTTAAATTAATTACAGTTTAAATATTACAATTTAAATTCAATTATATGTTTATTATATAATTTTAAATATAATATTTTTCATAAATACTAATAAAATTATAATTATTTATTTTTAAATATTAAAATTCTTTTTAATATGCTTAAAATTTTAATTTTTTTTGTCATATTTAGTAGTTTTTAGCTTAATAATTATTTTAAATAATAAATGAAGAGTTTAATTTATAATTATTAATTATATATTTTAAATACTTATGATATATTATATTTTTATTTAATAATAGTTGAGTGAGAGGTGAGAGAATATATTAAGTTTTTAAATATAATAATAGAATCACGTGACATGAGAGAAAATATATAAATTTTATATATTTAAGGAATAAATAGTAATTCTTTATATTTGGATCACTATTATAAGATTCTCCATTTTAAATAACCACGAGATAATTTGATGCATGATAAAAGAATAATAGTATTACTTATGGGAGTGTATTGGATTGAGAATTCTAAGGATTTTAATAGACTTTTTTATGATAAAAAGGTCTTGTGGTATTCAATCAAGACTTTTATATAATATAAATAAGTCTTGTGGTATTCAATCAGGATTATTAGGATTTTTTTTTTGGTGTTCAAATCCAGTAATATTCAATCAAGACTTTTTTATAAGTTACTAAAACTCTTCTGGTATTAAAAAATTTACTGATTTCGATGGATTATTTTATATAATGGATTTTGTGGGACTTTTTAGTGAAAAGTATAAATACAAAATACATCCCAAAATCTCATGCATCCCTAGCAAACTTTTTACTTTGTCATGCCAATCAACCGTACTCTTTTCTCTCAGCCTCTCTCTCTATTTCTCTTCGGCGATCCAAAACTCTATGGCGCCTCAGGTCTCTTCTATCCATCTTTATCCATGTTTTTAATTTTTGATATGCGTTTATATATATATATGTATGTATATATGTATATATCTATGCTGATTTTGATCACACAATAGCACAAGAACATGCTACAATTCAAACAATTAACAAAAATCTACTTACAGAAGAATCAATATTTAGATTATTATATATAAAACCTAATGTGATACAAAGACACACAAAAGTCTCTGCTGATTACTTGTTCAATTTGGCAACATACTGAAATTGAAATAATTAAGAAGTATCTTCTCATAGAAGGAATATTTTATAAGTTAATTAATAGAAACACAATTTGATATAAAAGGCTCACAAAACAAAACAAAAATTCTATTTTTTCTCTATACTAGATATTTGATACAAAAACACACCAAAATAAAAAAAAATAAAAAAAATTCAACAACCAGTAATTAGTCAATCAATTAGATATTTTTTAATACCAACAATAGTCTAATCTTTTTAATTTGGAGTATTTTTTATGTACATATATGTAATGATTTTGTTAATGCTTTGATTAATGAAATCATATTATGATATCAGAGAAACTAATGCTTTCGATTTACTCCTAATTACGATTAGTATCTTCTTGTTTTGTGTGTGAGGGCATGCTTATATATGAAAGGGATTTTTTAAAAATAAAAATAAAAATAATAGCAATAGTTGAATCTATGTTATATTTTTTATCTTAAATTGCAATTTTGTTGATTGGTA
>MKEJ01006294.1:0-12777 GCA_001753735.1 Embelia ribes | reverse complement strand
AAGGAAAAAAAGATACAAAAATGCAGGAGCTTGAACACTAGATTAGCGGACCACTTGCGCCTTACTGACGATGAATGACTAGCCCCACAAAAGAAAAGAAGCACAAATAACAATAACAAATCAAATTAGTGCTTCGGATTCAATTATAACTGCATTTTAGTATAACCCCCAAAAAAAAAGAATTCAAAGCACATTATCCACTCTGCATAAGAAATTGTTCAAATACCTAATAATTCCACTGAATTTTTCTTTAACAGATTTCGACCCAACACACATTATATCTGCTGAAGCCATCTTAGCCATCACTTTGGTAACCTATCAAGAAGAAGCAACTTATCAATATAAACAGGGACATGATTAACTATAAGACTTACATGTGCAGATGTAAGAATATGTGGTTATTAGGACGCAAGTCTCTACCGATATAATTATATCCCCTGAGACTATTCTAGCATAAATGAAACTTGAGCTAAAAATGATTCTTATGAAAGAATAACTCGCATCCAAATGAGAAAACAGAACTGTCATTTACTAAATCTGAATAATCGATCAAAGAATTGAAACCTTTGTCAGCAATAGACTGAAGTGAAAGTGAACCAAATAACAAAACAACGCAGAAAAGTCAATAAACTGATATGATTAGAAAAGATAAATGTGGTTCGACATAGTAACTTTACAAGGCATAATAGAAAACTCCAAATACTCAATGAAAAAGGAAGTTCGACAAAATTTCACAATAAATTTAAGGATCCATAAACTGGAACCTGTTATAAAGAAATGATGGGAGAAAATTAATTGTGCCATCAATTGCCTCTCTCGGGCTAAAATTACACGGTGAGTAGAAGAAGAAAAATATTTCTTGCTTAAGGTGTTATATAAATCCTATATCTAGAACTTTTCTGTACATCGTATATTACTTTTAAAAGATAAACGGACGTAAAAATTCAGGAAGAGCTTTACAATTAAGATACTTTGTCTTCTAGTTTTGTTCATATACCTTTGTACCTTTTTTATTGTTCTTTTCTTTCCTTCATCTGTTATATGATATCTATAACTCACCAAATAAAATACACTGTAATACTGGATAGCCAGACTACAAAGAAGTCTCATTTCCTTTTGTTCTTCACATCTCATACACGAAGAAACAATGGAAAAGAAAATATCACATGGATACAATAACGTGAATAGAAAAACTCAAAGTGAAGTTTTCTTCAGTAGAAGAGTGTAAAGATCCAACTGAGTGATAATAAAGATTTTAAGGGGTTTTCAAATCGAATTTGGGGAAACTGAAATGTGATTAATGAAGTGAGGTTGAAATACAATGATATTTCGGGGCAATTTTATGTTGTATTCACTGGAAAAAACAATTACAAAGGAAATGGAAATACGGGTAAATTTAAAAGGCTGGAATTAAACTAAAAAGGTAACATTTCTCAGCATAGAACCCATAGGTTAAGGCAGCTTCCCTATTTATACTATTTTGTAATAGAGTGCTAGCAGGATAAGTTTCCTTGTAATTGCAAAAGGCTCCTTTGAGTTTGCATAACTTGCACTAAGCGTCCGCCGATTTTGAATACTGTCAATTGAGCACTCAAATTCTTTGTTCGAAACCTGATTCTCTTTCCCCTTTTTGTGAATCTAATATTAGACTTAGTGTGATGTCTATGAATCATTGGGTTCGTTACAACTCCCACACCCTTTAAAACTCACCTTGCGCTCAAGGTGAGACAGAGAATATCAAAACTCAAGAACGACGGTCATTGTCACAAAGCCAACTATCTTCTCTACATCTTGATTATAGGCATATAGTATATACTAAAGCATCTGCAAGTGTAAACCCTCCAAGTCAATAGCATTGATTTGGATTGTCTTCCCAATAGATGTTGCAACAATGTCTCTAAACCTCATACCGGTTCCACTTATCATACTCCCACAAGCTGCAACAATGAAAAATACCCTTACACCTGAAGGCTTAATTTGTCCAGTAGCTTTTGCTGCACCAAGAACTGCAGTTGCAACTCCAATCTCCAATATCATCAACTCAACTGAATTTCTAGGGCCAAGCTTAATGTCGCAGCCACCACCATTAAAAGTCAACCCTTTCCGAACTAAATCCAACTTGGCTTTATCAGACCCGCCTAAAACTTTGTAGCATATGTGGGTAAAATGTGGAGGAGAAGCTGAAGTAGCTACAACAGCAAGACAAGAACCCATTTTCAATTCTTTGCATTTGTCAGCCTCAATACATAGCCACCTCAACCACTTACCAGTAAATCTGAAAGCATAAGCAACGGCCAATAATGGTAAGAACTTGTTTTGCTGAGTGTTGAAATTGATGACCTGCGGCTCTGGTCCATCATTCTGTGATCCAATTTGCCTGTAAAAGGCATTATATCTTGCAGCCATAGTGACCCACAAAAAAGCAAGGGAAGCATCTGTAACCAGCTTAGGTGCTTCAACAAAATCAAGACGCTGAACATCTTTTATGCCCAAAACAGTGATCCTCAAAAACTGTTTCAGTTTTCCTAGCATGACCAGCTCTTTGTTGGACCCCTAGTTCATAAGCATTAGTTGTTGCAGTCAATATGATGAGCCTCCATCAGACCTCCGTGAACACAAATTCTCCAATAATGCTATGAAGATGTCAGTGTTTAAGCTCTTTTCATGTCTCTTGTCAACAATGATACAGGGAATTCCAGATGGATATGTGCTTTTCCAATAACACTGTAATGAGCAGTGATCTACAACGAATAGCACCTTCAAACTGTACAACTGAACAGATTCAGTAACAGCTTTTTCTCAATCTATTGTCAGAAGTTTGGCTTCACCTCTTTGAACTAACGCTTCAACAAACTCCTCATCAAGGTGTGGTAATTTTGTCCAACTAGTGAAAGCATCCTTTATTTGATCTAGTGAGGGAGGAATGGAGAAGAACCCGTTTCTCCTTATTCTTTCACTTCCATGAGAAAATAACGCCCCAATAATAATAAACATGGAAACAAGGCACAAAATATTGATTTTGGCATGTAAATTTGAAGAAAGAGCCTTCCAGAATTTCAAAACCTTTACCTTTGCTCTTGCTTCATAATATCTTCTAAATACATTTTCCACTGTGATACTAGTAACCCATTCCACTACAACTATCCAACCATTGGAATTTATAGTTGTTCGGAGCTGCTGAATATGTTCTTTCCTGAAAGTATCAGTCCAGACTGATGAAAAAAATTGTTTTCCCTAGAAACAAGCAGCTTTGTGCTTTCGAGCATATAAAATTTCTCCCTTTAGTCCTCCACGGGAAGCCGACAAAGATGTAATTCCTGAGATGATAGGGATGAAATCTTCTGTCATAACCAGAAACTATCTCAGCAACTTTTTCCACTTCTGGAAAGTTCTCTTCCAAACAGATCTTTCTGTCACGACCTCTCCATGATGGCTCTTTGTCCTCCAAATTTTCATTTGTAATGATTGCATACAGACTTGTCATTTGCTTGCTTTCACAAGCTAGAAAAATTGTTACACCAATTCTATGTGAAATCCATTCACTCTCATTCACTAAATTCTCGAAGTTCATTTTGAATCTAGTAGCCATCCAAGTAGAATCCCTTAATAACTCGGGAATTTCACTAAGCTCGCAATTTCTTTGCATCATCAAAATTCAACACAGGTTTTATCCTATAGAACCCCATGTGACCGACGTTCTTTAACTCAAAAGCCTTTAAAGGTAAAGAATGAATTATAGGCTTTTGATCACGCAGATTTTTGTGCTTTAACTTCTATTGTTGCGGATTTGGAATTAGAGGGCAATTTCGAATTTTATAACTTGGAAAGGTGAGTTCGAATGAGTATGGAAAGTGGTCTGTAACTTTTGTTGTGAATGTTGTTTGATATATGGGTTGGGTTCGAACTACATGTCGTGCGTCCCCGATCATACAATTTCCGTCCCTCACAAAAATCTCCCAATGGTTCATGATCCTTACTGGTCTTTATATTTCCAATGCTTTCTTTATTTATTGGGTTCCATGTATTAGCATATGTCACATTTTTTTCCACGACGACACCAAGTATTTTAGATTTTAAAACCTAGGGTGGTTCTGAGGATCATGTTTCAGAGACTCCTTTCTTCTTGTTAGAAGGGGGTGTTTTTTAAGCTTTATATTCCCCGGACTTCTTCTCATAAGCCTTGTGAACTTCATTTTCTGGTACATCTTTTGCTTCTTTCATCAAGGAGGTGTCTTCATTTCCTTGCCTCAATCTGTGCTTCCTCAAATGTTAGTTCATTTACTTGTTCAGGCACTAGAACTTCATCGTCCAACTTCCCACTTGAGTACATGGTAACATGCTCTGTAGAATGCTCCAAATCCATATATTTTGAAATAGACACAGAAGATACAACCTGAATAATTTCAACAGTTTCCAACATGGTTTTTGACATCTGTTTCTCATTAGATTTATCTATTGGCATTTCATCGAATAACTTATGCACAACGGGAACTGAATCAGATTTTTGAGATGCAAATAAAGAGAATTGCCCTAAATTTGGTGGGGCTCCTTCAAGAGGCATTTCATCAAGCTTCTTTCTATCATATAAAGGTGGAGGTGAATGCTTAGACATCTCACCTAACTAGGGATGGCAATGGAGCGGGGCGGGCACGGATATTGGTTACCCGCTACCCGCCTTGTTGGATAAAAAATCCACCCGTGCTGGCCCCAAAGCTGTACGGGTACCCGCTTAGCAGGTTTTTAATGGTATTCGCGGGTATCCGCGTGTATCCATAGGTATTATGAAAAAATAAAAATTAGCTTTTTTATTAAAAAAAATTCATATAAAAAAACTTAAACAAAACAACACATTAATATCTTCCAATATTAAAACAAGATAGTACCTACGAATTAATACATCACACTTAAAGAAATAAATATCCATGAAACAATACAAAAAATGAAAATAATCTAAGAAATGACATAAAGACTTTGAGAGTCTTCATACAATGGATTATGCTCCACTAGACAAACAAAATGACATAATGTCAATATTTTCCATATCAAATATTAATGAATTCCTAATTATATATTGATATTGATAAACTTTGGCTTTAGCAATTAGTATATATATATATATATATATACATATATATATATATATGTCAAGGGTATTCTAGTAATTTTACTAATGGGTACGGGTACCTGTGGGTATGGATATCATAATATCTGCCCCCGCCCCATTAACAAGCGGGTATTAGAAATACCCTTTTATTTTACCTGCAGGTACCCGTTAAACTACCCACCCCGTGCCCGTTGCGGATTTTATTTGCGGGTATCCGCTGGTATGGGTAAAATTGCCATCCCTACACCTAACCCCTTGCACATGTGAGCTTTGTTCTGCTCCAATATATTCTCTTCTAGGCATTTCATCAAACACCTTGTAGGCATCAACTTCTTGCTTCGGTTCTCACGTAGTAACCAGAAATAATTATCTTAGCTTTGGAAGTGGGAAGAGAGAGTGGGTTATGAGCTGACGGATTAGTCGGAATTGGAATAGAAGTTGGAGTTGTGTGGGATAATGCAAACCTTAGATCAAGAGAGTGAAAAGAAGGCTGAATCACCTCTGTTGGGGTACCAGTCATTTCAGAGGACTCACCTCTAAAGCTTCAATTTTTGATTGTTAGTAGTTGCACTTGCTGGGATACAAATTGCAGTTGTGATCGAAAGCGTTCCTTCCTTTTTGCCAGATTTTGGTAGTGTTCTTCAATTTGTTGTTGCATGGTTTTTCATTGCTCAAATAGACGCAGACTAAGTGTTCGATAGAATTCCTCTTCTTGTAATTTCAACGCTAACAAGATGTCCTTCGCTAATTGAGATGACATTTGAGTCTTGGTCGTCATAGTTGAGCGGAGGGTGCTTTGATACCACTTGTAAAGATCTAACTAAGTGATTATAAAGATTTCAAGGGGTTTTTGAATCGAATTTGGGGAAACCGAAATGTGATTAATGAAGTGAGGCTGAAATACAATGATATTTTGGGGCAATTTTCTGTTGTATTCAACTGGAAAAAACAATTACAAAGGAAATGGAAATACGGGTAAATTTAAAAGGCTGAAATTAAACTAAAACATTAGTAGAAATAAGATAACAAAAATGATAACAATTCTCAGCATATTATTTATACTATTTCGTAATAGAGTGGTAGCAGGAGAAGTTTCCTTGTAATTGCAAAAGGCCCCCCTGAGTTTGCATAACTTGCACTAAGCGCCCACAGATTTTAAATACTGGCAATTGAGCACTCAAATTCTTTGTTCGAAGCCTGCTTCTCGTTCCCCCTTTTGTGAATATAATATTAGACTTAGTGTGGTGTGTTTGAGTCATTGGGTTCTTTACATAGCAATACGAGATTTAAAAGAATAGTTCTTCCTTTTGTTACTATAACTAAGGTTTCACTGTTTCTATTGTACTTGGTAATGTCCCGTTATCTTCTTCTGTGGACTGGGTTTCTTAATGTAGAATATCTTTCGAGGATTAGCTTCGAGTAAATTAGCAGAACTTTTCTTCATTTTTTACAGAGGTTAGTATTCCTATAAATGCACAGGTGAAATTCTGTTTCCTCCTGAATGGAATAATTTATACTATTCCTGTCATTTTTTTCTATCACAATTTCAACTCTAAATTCTTGGAAATGGTACAGTTTCTCTCATTTGGTCTGGGTCCCATTATTAACATATGTTGAAGTTTTTTTTTTACCTTTTATTCAATGGAATTATTTGCATAAATGCTTGTCATTTTTCTTCCACCCATGTCAGTTGTTAGAATTTCTGGTCCCAACCTATCCCGATCTCTAATTCACTTAATTTTCAAGATTGCTGTGAATGCCATACTTTGAGTTGCTTTTGTCATCAGTTTGGTAGAGTCAATGTATCTCGATCTGGACATTTTATCCAACTGTTTGCTAGCCTTGTCTTTTTTTTTTTTTTTGGTTTAACCATCCGGTATCCAGAATCACATTGGGCTCCGACTAATCCGGATTTCGAGTCGAGCAGGACCACAAAGGGCGGTAAAGCTCTCCCTACCAAGGTTTAACGCAGCTGCATTCCTGAGACTCGAACTCGAGACCTCAGTTAAGCGAGAAGAGACCCTTACCATTTCACCTCAGCGCTTGGTGGTGCTAGCCTTGTCTTTTAGACTCTTCCATACTTTGCAAGAAAAATGTTTAACACGGCAAGTATGAAATGTGGTTAACATTTGTTCAGTTATTTTGGGATTGAAGCCTTAGAATTCTAGGAAATTTAGTACTATAATTTCTGCAAAACAATGTTGATAATCAATTTAGATTTGCCTCGCAGGTTAAAGAGTTGATATTTTGTTGTAAAGGCTTCAGTACAAGAAATGGATTCAATATTTTTTTGGTGTAAATTTCCCATGTTAAATAATAAGCAAGAATTACAAACGTGATCATACCATTCCCACATTTCATTCTTTTTCTTCCATAAAGTGGGGGTGATGATCCCTCTTTCATTTACTACATTTGAGCAGTTCGTCTTTCTTTCATTATGATGATTAGGTGGTTGTTTCTGGGTGTTACCTTCAATTTTTAAATGACAATCATTTCACTATTTTTATGTACACAATAAAGAAGACAGAAATTTTATATTCTTGTTTCACTTCGAATTTCAGTGTCGTATTAGTTTTGATTATGTTGCCTTAATTTTGTTTTTATTTTGCAAATGTCAATTTGGATATCAGCATGAAAATGTGCCATGGTCTGTTTAATTTGACTACCGTGTGCTGACTTCTGAAAGTTTCCATAATAACCTAAACTCCGACATTCCTATGAGCTAGGGCATAATCTGCCTATAGAGCTTTACTACCTCATGCCTTGCAGATTCATACATGGGACAGCAAGTTATTATTTTAATTATAAGTATTTGACATGATACGTTTTTTCTCGTAAAGTTGTTTGGCGTTGTACATTAGTGAAAATATAGCTTTCTATTCATTGACTATTACAAACCATGACGCTATTTTTTCAAAATTGTCCTTGATTATGTACTAACTCATCATCAATTTCAAAATTGGATTTTTAACTGATTGGGCTTTAAATTCCAGTTTAGTGTTCTTGTATTTTTAGCAGCTGCCAAATGAAAAGAACAGAAAAACCATTCAAGCAGACTTAGAAAGAAAAATATTTATCAACACAGAAAGAGAGAGATGGGTGGATGGAGAGGGGTAGCGGGAGAGGGAGAAAGAGAAAGATATATAGAGGAAGGGACGGAGAGGGAGGGGGGAGAGAAAAAGGGGGCGAGAGTGAGAGATCCAAGGATGGAATGCAGCGGAAGAAGCTGGAAGGAGAGAGATTGAAAGGGAGATAGAGAAGAACTTAGTGCTATTGGGGAAAGAGGCTTGATTGTAGTGGTTACAGAGATTGTAGTAGAATACCGTTAGTTTCTCATGCATTTACCATAAGAATAGATGAGCTACATAACTTTTAGTTGGCAAAACTTTGAACTTTATTTTGTTTCAAATTAGATGGCAAAAAATTATTCCACTAGTTTCCACAATTTTGTATATTTAACCCAAAAAAGAAAAAAAACATACAATGTTACCAAATTGCGACATACTAGGTTGTTCAATAATGATAATTAGAGTATAATTTCTATGTTAGATTAAGATCCAAGTTGCATTATTACAAAGAGTCATATGCTTTTAAATAAACATATAACAATTCCTATGACACAATTGGGTGCATGTTTTTTTTTTTTTTTTGGGGTTTTTAATTTATCTTTCATGTAATTGATTTGGCATCTTGTTACAGATAATTGATAGGGCATCTGACATCTTAAATTTGAAAAGGACAGTCAAAATAATGTGTAGACCACTGCGCATTATAGTAGATAATGAGAGAGTGACGCAGAGAGGAAGGCAAGGGAAGAAGCGGTAAAGAGAGAGATTTAAAGAGAGATGGAGAACTTAGTTCAACTAGGGGAAGAGGCTTGATCATAGTGGTTACCGAGATTGTTAGTTTCTTATGCATTTACCATAAGAATAAATGAGGCACATAAAAGTCTTTGAGCTTTATTTTGTTTCAAATTATATGGCAAAAAATTCTTCCACCAGTTTTCACAATATTGTATATTTAGGTTTCGTTTGTTTTGGTGGGAAAAAGATGGAAAAGAAAATATTTTTTAGGAAAATAAATTTTCCAGTTGATTGCTTTGCTGGAAAATCTATTTTTTGGGTAAATATTTTCCAAATCTTGATAGATATGGAGGAAAATAATTTCCGCTCAAAATGGCCGGAATTGCTTTTCTATAGCAACTGACTTAATTTCTCTCTCCTTATCTCCTTTCATTTTATCTTTAATTATAATACTCTCACGCATATAAATTTTTCTCTCCCTTGTGTATCTTATCAATGAATTTTAATTGTTTTCCAATGAAAATTTAAGTGGGTTACCAAACATAGAAAATTCTTGGACTGGAGGGGTATTGTTGCAGGTAATGAATGAGAGCGAGATAGAAAGAGAGAGATGCATGGAGGAAAGGTAGGGAAGAAGTGAGAGGGAGAGATGGGTAAGAACTTAGTCCTACTGGGTGAAGTGGCTTGATTTTAGTGGTTGCAAAGATTGCCGTAGAATACCATTAGTTTCTCGTGCGTTTACCATAAGAATAAATGAGCTACATAACTTATAGTTGGCGAAACTTTGAACTTTATTTTGTTTCAAATTTGATGGCAAAAAATTCTTCCACTAATTTCCACAATTTTGTATATTTTACCCAAATATATAATAATAATAATAATAATATAATATATAATATAATATAAAAGTAAAAAAGAACATACAATGTTACCAAATTGTGCCACTCTCTCAATAAAGATATTAGAGTATAATTGCTATGCATACATTAGGATCCAAAGCATAGTTGTGTTATTATAGAAAGTCATATGCTTGTGAAATAAACATGTAGCAATTTGTATGACACAAAATTGGGTGTATGTTTTTTTCTTTTTTTTTGGGTTTACAAGTTATCTTTCATGTAATTGATTTAACATCTTGTTACAGTTAATAGATAGGGCATCTGACTCAACCTCTCTTACATCTGAAAATGACAGTCAAGATAATGAGTGGATTGCGGGGTATCATTGCAGGTAAAGCTCATGATGTCCTTACTATTTTTTGTTTATTTTGTTTCTCTTGGTTGCAACACTCTCTTCATTCTCTTCTTACCATTTTCGATTTAATTAAGAAATTTGTGGTAGTGATGCTTGTTGTTGCCTTGCTGTTTATTTTTTTTGCTGTACATGTACTTTATAGCACGTCATATTCTCCAATCCGAAAATCTTTTTTCTTTCTATCTTCTTTTTCAATTAGTAAGTGTAGAATCCTCCAAAGCTATTAGGGAATATTTTTAAGACAGGATTATCTCTGCTTATGAAGTTGGAAATTTTAGATATTTTAGCTGTTTCTTGATTCTAGAGTAGGTGGGCACGTTTTTCCGTGGAAATGGCTCTTTTCTTAAAGTGCTAATGTAATTTTATTCGATTTTACTATAATTACTTGAATTACTGATTCCTATTTAAGTCCCTTGATAGATGTAAGCACAATCAATTATTTGAGGAGATTTCATTATCATCCAAAACTTTGATTTTGTTGTCCTAATCATATGTATGCTCATGCTAATTTTTTTCTTTTTTAGTTTGTGTAAAGCGTTATATCATTTATTTGAGCTTCTTCTTGCATGAAGATATTTACGCTCTGGTTGTGGCAAGAATTCCTTGTAAGAGAATTTAATAGAGAAGCAAGTTACACCAGAATTCATGGATGTGAGAACAACAATTTTTTTTTGTCATATTTTCCCACGAGGATTCCTTGCACCAAACAGAGGGCTTTTCCCTTTAATTTTTGGCATAATTTCTCGTATGTCTCCATGGCGGCTTTCCCCCCTTTACATGTTCTATTTCTTTTGAATGACCTGTCTATTAAATGGTTTCTAGTAAAAACTTAAGTAAAGAAAATTTTGGCTTACAAGTATGCTTTACATTATCTTTCTTTTTGCTTTCTTTTCACTCACTATTTGAATATGAATTTAGTGTACCTTATTTTCAATCTCTACCAAATGCACTCACAATACGTACTAGTACTAAAGTAAAGTTTCTTTTCCTTATAAAAGAGTTTTATTGTAAGACAAATATAAGATACAGTGTACTTTGTGGTGCAATGCAACTCAATAAGTGCATTATTTGAATTAAGATCGCGGAAGGGACTAAAATACTGATGTTATAGACTTGTTTATTAGTTAGTATGTTGTACCTAACGAGTAAAAGAAACTTGCATTGGTTGAATTCAAGGTTTATTTTATTTTAATTTTTTTGCTTATGCTATTTGTGTCTTGTAATTCCCAAAAGTCATGTTTTGGCTGATGTGTTATATAGTTGTCATAAGAATGAGTTTTTTTCCCCCATGTAGTTTGAACTTCGAGTTACAAAAGTTTAAGTTCTATAACTAGTTTGTAGTCCGTGTCTCTGTGTGTGTGTTTTTCTTTTTCTTTTTCTTTTTGTTTCTTTCATATTGTCATGTTCCATATACTTTCGCTTATTTAAATACAAAATAAAACATAAAACCTATGTTAGAATTATTTTTTCTGGCTTCAACTAAATTTTTTTTCTTATTTATGATGTTTTTGTTTTTTGAATTGGTTATGTTATCATTTTTTTTAACTTTATATATATTAGTTTCCCTAATCCCTATAAATTGTCTTTGATTTATATGGAAATCGTAGATAGGAAATTGTACCAATCTTGATTGCTTTAACTTGAAAAATAATACGAGTCTGCTTGCGGTAAAACAAATTTTATATATACAGTCGTGTAAAATTGCATTAGAAATCGTCTGGAGAGAAAATGTATACATATTTTATGTTAAAGTTACAATTAGATATTTTTGTTGTTTTATTCATTGGAAAATGCAATGAATCCAAAAGGCTAAACCTAACGTTATTGTGAGCATTGATATTTTCTTACTTTAATTTTTATAATTTATATTCTTATTTATTGAAAAAAATATAATAATGTTTGTCTTTTTTTTTAATTGTGTTTTGTCGAGGTGTAGCTGAGCTGTAAATAGCTCTGTAAATAGGTTAGGAGAATTAATTTGTAATCCCTTAAATTGAGGGATTTAGTTAGATAGTTTCCAGATTTAGGAATGAGTTAGTTTCCTATTTTTTCTCCTTGTAATCTCCTATATAATACCGTGTATTATCAATTCAAATCAAGGAAATACAGAATTATTTTCTCTCATCTCTGATTCACCACATGGTATCAGAGCCCTAGGAATTTTTCTGGGGTTTCGTATTCTTCTTCAAGCAGCCTTCATTGCTGTGTGTTTCTCTTCTCTAGGTTTCCTTTTTCTGCGTGTTCCAGTTTTTTTTTTTCCGGGCTTCCTTTTCTGCGTGTTCCAGCCTTAATTGCTGCGAATTTCTCTTCTTCACCATGTCAATGTCCAAAACCACCGTCTCCAGCAATTCCAACCCTTCCGAAGAACCCAATTCTGTTAAGAAAATTGGAGAATTGTAGAATATTCGGGCATCCAACAGGTTCAATGGGAAGAACTATCTTAAATGGTCCCAAATTGTCCGCACATACCTAAAGGGCAAAGGGAGGCTTAATCACCTATTTGGAACCGGACCAGGAAAAAAGGATCCAGCCTTTGAAGCATGGGATGAGGAGGATTCCATGATTATGTCCTGGCTATGGGATTCCATGGACCCAACGATCAGTGACACTTGCATG
>MKEJ01006291.1:0-10225 GCA_001753735.1 Embelia ribes | reverse complement strand
AATTGAAGAAGGGCAACAATACTTTTGTTGTTTTCAAGCATACCCATATCATAGACCATAATGGAAGTACATTTTTTAGTCAGAAAGCGAAACAAGTGGATGTAAGTAATATTAATTTTTTTAAGTTGGTCGTATTTTTTAATTAAATTATGATTTACATTTTATCATATTTAAAATTTTCTAACATTAATTTATTGGTGTAGGATAACTACTTAGAGATAGAGGCGAGGGACTCACAGCTGGAGCCGGGGTTGCAGAAACCAAGGACAATCAACCCAAAATCTGCTTTTTACGAGGTTGTTGGGTGTCCTAAGCATGGGAGGTTTTTTAGAATTGGTTCTAAGACAACCTCGTGGTTTGGAAGTTATGTCACTTCCAGCTCGTCGGCACGGTCTGCAAGGCCCTCATCCGTCTGCACTTAGGATATGGAAGAAATAAGGGAGACGATCTGTCAGATATCCAATGATTTTGTCGCTATTCAGAGGTGAGATGAGCAGGATGCGAGGCAAATTCAAGAGTTGCTTGACATTATCTAAAGGTAGAATGAAGAGATGGCCCAAATGCGACAAATGATGATGGCCAAGAGACAGGAAAGCGAGCACTATTACGTTCCGCAGCAGCAGCCACCACCACTGCCCCTGACCCCGCCTATTGACAAGTTTGGCTTAGTAGATGCACTCTTCAGTCCAACTTATCCGAGTCAAACTCGCAGTCCCTATGACCCCGCTCCTTGTCCCGCCTATAATCCAGCTCAAGACCCCCCAACCAACTTAGACGATAATGAATAGATTAATATTTTTTTTAATTGAACTAATTTTTAAATTATTGTGGACATTTAACTTTTAGTTTTAATATTTTTGAACTTTAATTTTTGTAAATATTGTAATTATTAATAATTAAAAAATAAAAGGTTGCTTTTTAAACAACCTTTTTTTTTAATTTTAATTCATTTGAAATAGATTTTGGAATGGATTATCCATTTCAATTTGCAACGGATTTCATCCATTTCAATTTGGGACGGATTAAAATCCATTCTATTTTGGAACGGATATTTTTTTCATATTTTAAATTATATTATAATTACTATGGAACGGAATTTGAAGCGCATATCCGTTCCAATTTGGAACAAAACCTTTCCGTTTCAATTTGCAATGCGTGATATTGGAACGGATATTGTCCATTCCAAAATCCATTGCAATTCATTTATTGCAACGAAAAAAGGAACGGATCTTTCCTTCCTGTTTAGTTGTATTATTGTAGTGTCTATTGTAATAAGAAAGTTAACACAATTCACTTTTTGATACTTGACAAAAGATAAAAAAGATAATAATTTCAAATTATAATTTGTCTTAAAAAATTAAATACGTAAACAAGTACCTTATTTTGAAATTTTAAATGCTTTTTTAAAAATAAATAATTTCCTTTTATAGATGATAAGTCAAAGAAAATATATAAACAGTTGCACAAATAAAAATTCTCAAATAAATTACTCCTTTAAGAATAACAGTCAAAAGATTACATTTTTAATTGAAAACAATTTTTGAATTACTTTTTGCATTGTTTTGAACAAATATCATTACATATAACATTAAGTTCATGGATAATGATATAGCAAAAATTCTATTTCTATTTCTTTATTATTAATTTTTCGTTGAGATATTAATGTTTCAAAATACCAACTAAAATCTCATAACCAAATTGATGCATTGGCTCATATATTAGGACTGTTTATCAGTTCAATTTGGGTTAAATTTGAGTCGAAATTCAAAAATCTGAAATCCGAATCATTTTTTTTTAGAACCGAACCATAACCGAAATTCCCACGAACCCAAACCGAAACCGAACCGAGGAAGGCCGGACCGAATCCGAAAACCGAACCAAACGAAATTTCAAAATTTAACAAACATTACCAATGAGTAGTTCAATTTTACCAACTTGTTATAAGTTATATGTCATTATTATGTCTGATAATTATATTTTTTAATTTAATATTTAAAAATTTCGGGTTTCGGATGTAATCGGGTTTTCAAAAATAAGAACTGAAACCAAACCCGAAATTTCAGAAAACCCAATTTTTTTTAAATTTTAAACTAGAACCGTAACTAAAAATTTGGAACCGAATTAAATTGGTTCGGTTCGGGTTTCGGTTTACCCGAACCGATGAATACTCCTACCATATATAACTCCTTTTCTCGAGCACTTATATACTTCATAGAGAAATATGTATTTTACTCATCAAGAAATTTCATATTTATTAAATAATCTCGAGTACTAGGTTACATAATTCGGAAGAAAAGGGCTGGGAATCAATTTTTAAAAAGTATTTATTGACAGCAGATCAATCGAAAATTTTAGTACTTATATTAATTATTATTATTTTCAAAATTAAACTTGTTTATTGTACCAATAGTATTATAATAAATCCAACATCCAACAAAGTAATGTGACACCATTTAAGTTGGGGAAAATATATCTAATACCTTTTACATAGGTAGGTGAGAAAAAGTTTTTGAGCAACATAAATAGAATTTTATGATAAAAAAGTTTGAAAATAATTTTGTAATTTTATTTGGAAAATTTTGTTTTTATGAATCCCCTTACAAACCTAGGATAGGTGTGAGATACACTTTTCCCATTTAAGTTAGTGTATAAGAATCTCTTACAACACAAAATTATGTACTACGCATTACCTCACTTTAACCAAATAAAAAAAAATCAGCTTCTTAGCTCTTTTATTTAGATCCACTCCTATTTCAACATTAATTTTATCATGAATTATGCAAATTAACCATGTGCCTTTATTTTGGGCCTTGGTTTGACTTGGAGTTATAATAAATGCAAATTGCCCATTTAGGAGAAATCGTGAGTTTGTGTAATTTTAAGATCAGTTATTTTAATAAAAAAAAAAAAGTAACTCAATTGAACCGACTGAAGTTGAGAATGAGCTAAGAATTGTTTAACTTGCCACATTTTTATGTCAAAACACAAATGGTCATAATTCAAAAATAAATGTGATATACTTTTGTGCAAGACATTTATATCTCTCTCTCAAGAGAGAGAGAGACCCTTAAGACAATCATAAAGAAATTGATCTTCAACTTGAAACCCTATAGGTTTAATTATTTCCATAGTTTATTTTATTTTGTGGAACAAGCGTGCAACCAAGTAACTAACTGAGCAAATTGCTAAAGTAGTCCAAATACTAATAAAGCTAAATAATTATTTAACAAGTTTAAAATGAAGATCATCAGCGCTTTCTAAAAGCATTTTCCCTTTGGGCATTGAAGAAAACAGCAGCAACTGGGAGGCCCAATTCGTTATCCTGTGCGAATTTTCTTGTACAGAATTTCTCCCGAGAAGTAGGCACACGAGCGCCCAGCTGCCTCTTCTTCTGCTTGTAGAGTATGAATACAAACCTGTGTATGCCTATATATGGCTTTGGCATCTCATACTTCACCACTTCTGTCCCTGCATATATAATATTCAATTTCATTTACAATCGTTTTGCCTTTAAGATTGGCTAATATGGCTACTAGTATGTGCATTAGTCATAACAATAGCCAAATAATTTGCGACCATTGTGTCAACAATAAATTAATTTTCGCCTTGTTTGGTCATATTTCATTTCTCCCTCTCCTTTCTTTCTTTCTTTCTTTCTTTCTTCTTCTTTTTTTTTTTNTTTTTTTCTTTTTTTTTTATTTTTTTTTTTTTCCTTTTTTTTTTTTTTTTTTTTTTTTTTTTTTTTTTTTTTTTTTTTTTTTTTTTTTTTTTGTCTTTTCTTTTGCACACAGGAAACAAAAAGGTTTCTTTATATAATTTGATTAACAAATAAATAATATTTAGAAAAAAACTCAGTCGAAACGAGATTTGCCCACTTTCACTTTAGCCTTCAAATAAATTTATGTGGACAGGTTTCAAAAGTTTGTAGATATAAACTAATAAAGAAAACATAAATATTTACTTTACTGTCTCTTGCCACCATCAGAAAAGGACTTACCAAAGGAGGAATCCGTTGTGCCTGGAATGCCTGTGACTATCCTGTGAGTCGCCCAAACAAGTTGCAAACATTAGTACATATATATCTTGTATATATATATATATTCCAATTTCTAAAAATATACTCCATTGCAACTAAACAAGCAATTAGTATTCAGCCAATACTCTACAGTCATTTGCTAGGTAGTTTGGGTGTACATCAATCCCCAAATTATCTGAGACCTATAGTCGTGAAGCGCTTCATATTGTGATAAAATATTACTTGCTTAAGGTCTTAATAAATTGCTTGGAATAGATAAAGCTTTAACGTAACAATCTTTATTCACATAAATACATAATATGGTTATAAATTAATTAATACTATAACATAGACAAATCATTGTGAATATATCACCAACAAATTAATTAATATATCCACTCATTGATTTTGAAATTCCAACTAATGGTTCTTGCGGTAAACCATCATAAAAAAGTTAAAACTTTTGTTTCCCGCAACTTAAAATGCGTGACTTTCATTCACCTATTTCTGCAGCTTTTGCTTCTTTGTGAAAGAAACCACACAAATATAAGATATGTTTTTTTTTTTAACTTGTACTTATTTTTGAAGCACATAATGACATACAACTAATGGTTATGTTTCTCTTCATGCATTTATTAATAATAATTCAGTGGAAAAAAAATTAACATATACAATGTCACCTTTTTTAGTAGTTCCTTATTTTTTTTATTTTTATTTTTATTTTATTTTTTTTATATATGTACCTACCACAATAAACACCAATCCAACATTACAACAAGATAGTTGAAATCACTCAATAAAGATGGCATGTTCTCCTATGGCACATACAGCTACGACATCCTACCAACAATAATACAATATCTCTTCAACAACCATATGACATCATATTCATGGCAACACTCCCCTATATCAATGACAACACACCATCACTTCCTCGACAATACTATACCATATCAATGACACACACAATACACCCAACATCTAAAAACTTGATGCAACATGGAATCTTCGACAATACTACACCATATCAATGACACACACAATATATCCAACAGCTAAAAACTTGATGCAACATGGAACCATCCATTCTCCAAAAGTTCTTTCAATTTATTACCAATCAATTCGTCCAATTTGACGTTTCAAACTGGATTAGTCCCTACTAGACCTATGACAATCACAACCATAATGATTCGACCAATATTTCTTTTCTATTTGACCAAGAGAATTCTATGATAATTCCCTCATCTAACCATCCACAATATTACTCTTTCCATATTGGTTAAAAGATAATCAAATGGTCACTTATGTACCTTCCAAATATATCTTACCACAAATACTTATATGACATCTAACTGACCACTCCTACATATGCAGGTTTAAAATATTGAATCACGTCAAAACTACTATCGACCTCCAATGAACACTGTCGACACAACACAAAATGAGATACTCGACACAACAAAAAATGAGATACTCATCCGTGACACCTAACCAAAAATCTCAGCAATACTCTGCCATTTAAAGCTTTATGTGTGTTCAATCTTTCTTAGGGTATTTATCTAATGTATGCATCCACTACTCTATCTCAATTTGTCTATCATCCTACCTCCCTAAGTCTACAACTCTGTATTTCATCTCCCATTACTCTATCTATCATCGTTAAAATACTAACTCAATACCTTTACCATACTTTCATTCATCACACCCTTAAAATTTCAACGCTTTCTTAACACATCCCATCAAAATGCTCACACAATATCTAATTCTATAGTTCTTATGCAATTTCCATACTAATAACATCTCACAATTCGATCCATCTCAATAGACAACTTATTATGTTAACGCATTCCTCTTTCTACCCTACACTTTTCATACATCTCCACCACTCTCACACATCTCTACCACTCTTATCCTTATTTCAATTCATTAATCCACACTATAAACCTATCGAATAGTGTGGTTCCTTCTCGACTTGTCATCTAAATCAGTAAGAAACTAAATAGACAATCCTCCATCTTATTACCCTACATATAGTATATACAACAGTTAGACTTATCCTATAACTGTCCAACCTGTCTCCATCTATTAAACATGAACCAACTCTAACATCTCCAAAATATGGTGGTTGACAATTTTTTGGAATACATGTCTCCTAGTTCATTTGTTATCTATAAGAGGGTTTGATCACTAATACAAAATGCTAAGAACATCTCTAAAGTGCCATAATAAGTACGTGAAAAAACACATTACTAACAGTCAAAATCTAATAAAATACCTCCAAGATCAAATGTCCCTGCTGGAGTGGTTAGAGCATCTTAAAGCATAACTAGAAATATCTATATTGCTGACACAAAATTGGGTGCAACAGTTCAATTTCTGGCTCATGCTCCCTGATCCTGTCCCACTAGCAAAAAACTATTTGATCGATTGTCCTTGAGAGTATGATGCTCCATTCTCCCAATCCCTCTTTCAATTTCCCCTACCACTACTATGCCCTTTCGACTATTTCATCTAAATTTTTATCTCTTACGTCTCAACCTTCGGGTTACAAGTTTGTTGTAATCCCATCTTCTCGAGTACTATCTTCACCACTTGATAAATATGTTATCAACATTGTCAAGTGCTGTAGGTTGATGGTGACCTTAATTGAAGTGGGTCCATTTGCATCTGCCATTTGTGTAGCTGGGAGAGTCTCCTCAAGTGTCGCCTTATGAATAACATTATTTTGTGTTATCCCAAAAACAATTCCCACATTGGGTTGAGTAAGCATTAACAAGGGTAGGTTGAAATGTTCCCCACTATGACTACTACATCCATCACATCCTTCGTGTCCTTCCCGTGCCATATCTAATCAATCGCATGTTCGCATTATATTAAAGAAGGAAAATAAGTACAGAAATCTGAATAACTCATCATTAACTTGGTCCACTAATAGAAATCCATGTTGGGCCAACAAGGCATTCTTTGTCTATCCGGCATAGATCTAAATATTGACTTCAGTCACAATAAGCTACTAGTTTTTAAATATAAACATTCAAATAAAAGAAATGCAATATGGATTGATGCAAACAAGACACACAAACACAAGCAAGACAGTCAAGCTCCTAGATTCCTACCCCCGATCTCCTAGACACACCTCACTCGAAACCTCCAGCTCGACAGACCCAACAACCTATAGCTCCCAAGTTATCATATACCTTGAGTTCTGATACCAACTTGTAACACTCAAATTTTCACAATAATAATCCACGACAATATGAAACAAGAATTCACGAAAAAGCCTCTATTTAAGGTCTAAAACATCCACATAAAACATAATGACAATTATAATAAATATATTTCGGCCTTTTATCATGTTTTGGCCTCTTTTGACAATTAAACAATGTTGAAAATCACAATATTAGTTAATGGCCTATGTCAGTCTGGAAAACCACAAATAAAAGTAAAGAAACATAAACTTTTTAGATGTCATTGTCCTCAAGTCATCAACCTAAGCCTATTTCCCCTAATCAACCCCACCTATTCTTGGTTGGCATTTTATAAGAAAAATAAGGGAAAAATTCAACCAAATAGGTACTAGTCAGACATATATCCAATGGTGATGAAATAATAACTTATATGACATAATTTATAAAGTAAGTAAACTCAAATTCATGATATAAACCCTCAACCAACTAAGTTTATATTATACAACATGTAATGTAAACATCGATACATCCGACACAACAAATGACTCGGATATCGTATCCCAACTGACTGACTATTCAGTCACTATATCCCAACTCAAATGATAAATCGACACTATAAGCATACATTAACTAACATGTACTGCAAATATCATCACATTTGACATGACTGATGACTTTGGGGGCACCATATCCTGAGGCTTTACATCTAAAGGCTTTTGGATTGCCCTCTCTATCCTGTTTTTCCATGGAACTGGCTCAAGGTTGGCCCTAAACCTGTAATGTCCCAGAAATCCGTATAAAGTTTTTGCAATTAAATAATATTGTTAATTACCCTTAATGATATTATTCATATTCAGTGTTGTATTTGTAGTCATTGATTTATTGCATTCGTAGGTACCATATACATTCGTAATCATATATGCATATCATAGTCGAGGCCTATGACTCATTTTTGTGAAGATGCTTTCGTAGTATAACATCTATTTTATAGTCGGGGGAAATATATTGAGTTTCTAAGAATCCATTCATAGAGGTTTCGGAGGTTGAATTTTGTGCTTTCTAGAATGTTGGTATACTAATCTAGTGTACCGGTACACAAACTCTTAATTTTGGATCAAAACACATAGGAACCCAACATACCAAGGGGTGTACCGATACCCAGCAGTGTACCAGTACACTACACAGGTGTACCATTACACTAGATTAACGAGAAAGGGGATTATGGGTTCAGAACACATTGGAAGCTGGCACACCAAGTGGTGTAATGGTATAGTAGTATACTGGTATACCCAACCAGTGTACCGTTATACCCAGTCAGTATGAAAAAGTCGTAGACCCTATTACTTTTTGGCCTTAAAACACACCTTTTCTCTTTCATGTCACTTATTCCAATATAAGAAAAGAAGAGAGAGAGAAAGTAGGTGCTTACAGCTCAAATCTTCTAGGTGATTATCCATCTATCTCGGAGGTCCATCTACAATTAAAAAGTAGATTTTTGGAGTCGTGAAAGTGAGAGGTACTTTTTGATCTAAATCTCGCCATCTTTTTCGCTCGTTTATTTTTCTCATTTTCCGTACCCTTTTGGGTCCGAGAAAATAAAGTATTCTATCTTCTTCCTAATGCCTTAAGGTTCATCTTTATGTCTAAGTTCGGGTTCATTCGAGGTCTGTAACTAGATCGTTCCTAAGGCACAAGAAGAAGGATGTTGGGAAAAACTTGATCGGCTTGTTCGGAACTATTTAGAGGCTTCGTAGGTATGGTAGATTGCAAATAGCAATCATATATAGAGAGTATGGGTGTATCGTAGCATACTCATGCATATTTTCATAGGGATTATATATTCGTAGATAATATTATGGATGATATTCAGTGAATGATATTCGTAGTGGATTGTAGCATTTAAATTACACAATTTTATACCTTAATATCATCGTATGAATATTTCGAAGCGTTATATGTATTATTTACCAATAGTAGCATATAATATGATTGGAGGTTATTATGGTGGCATTTGATATGAATTATTTTTCCAATTATATCATAATATTTGTGGCAATTTATCATGGAAATGATAGGTGATTTCATTCATTGTATCATAATAATTCGTAGGTATGTGATTTCATTTATTTATCGTAATACTCAAAGCATTAGTAGTATCAATAATGCACCCTTAACATTATTATCGTGGATGATTATATGATTACACTCATTAAATCATAATTCATAGTCTTGGATTCGTAATGGGAGGTATTTTGTGATACTCGTAGACCTTTCATGATTAAATACATAAAACAACACAAATGCTATATTTCATGGATTTCGTAATTTTCGGAGGTTCTAAGTATGCTTATCGTACAATAAATGCATAGATGTTCATGGAAATTGAAAGGTATGAATATCATGAATTCATTGTTTCGAGGTTTTATTTTGGGGAATTTTCATAAATAGGAAATTAAGTCATTTTTTATTTCTTTTCGGGACACATAGTATCACTTTTATAAAATTTGTGGAAGTAATTGAGGCCATACAATCTCACCGTGAAAGGTAGGAAATCAAATCTAGGATACATTCATTGCTCGCATCCATTTAGTAGAGGAATAATAAAGGCTAGATTGCATTGCACTCGGTAGCAAACCTTAGCATTTTCGAGAACTCGTAGAGATACTAATCCCACTTTTAGTCATTTTTTTTGTCGCAGTCGTAGTCGTAGTTGGAGTCGTCGAAGTCATTGGTATCATACACACATCATTATACATGAGCATTTGCATGATTACATTCGTAGAATTCGTAGCATTCGAAGCTTATACACATGTTTATCTTCATCTTATTCGTGGATTCGTATTCTTATTTACTTATTTCCATAGTATGCCATACTTATTTTCGTTGTAGCATGTACATGTTATCGAGACTCCATTGTCTCATATATTATTATATATTGGCCATCTAACCCATTTACATTTCTCCTTTTCTTATATCAATATTACATTGCTACAGGTTCAGAGGCTAGGAATGAGCATGCATA
>MKEJ01006284.1:0-10910 GCA_001753735.1 Embelia ribes | reverse complement strand
TCTCTCTCTCTATGTATATATGTATATATATATATATATATGAATAATTGGTTTAGGCTTTATTCTAATTGAACATAGCTTTGTTCTGATCTAGGATTGTTTTTAATGATATATTGATGATTATAGTATACTTGTTGATGTTTGTAGTTGCTAGACTAGCTTCTAATTGGCTTCTGTAATTGTTTTTTGTATGAACAAATTGCTGCCTTTTGTAAGTGTTTAAATTGGTTTACCCAAAAAAGTAAAAAGAAAAATTGTTTGAATCATAGAGGAAAGATTCAAATTTTATCTTCTGTTGCTTCTGGTACAGTTCAGATGATTTATGTACTTTCCTATATATACGTACAGACAAGTGTAATGCGGGCCTGGGATGGTCAGTCTTACCCCTATGTCCAGATAGCCTTTCCAAGATGGGCTATCTCCAATGGCAAGAACCTGTGACCCTCAGGTCGCTCATGTCGCAAAGTAGGCATGCATGTCGCAAAGTAGGCATGCATGGCTCTAATCTATAAAAATTTAATTTAGGGCTTTAAGCGTCAAAGATGCTGAACATGGAGTAATTACGATAATCAGATGCCATGGAAATAACAAGCCATCTTCATAATTTATGTACTCTCCTATAAATTGATGCATATGTTTTCTATTTTCTTTTCTAGAGTTTGTCTGTTATAAGGGCACCCCACCAAAGTACCTATTTACAACCCTGAAATTTTAATTCCTATCCCTCAAACTAGATGGGATATGGAGAATTCCTGCCCCGTACACCTTAAACGTATTAGTAGAATAGTAGTTCCCGAGTTCAATAGAAATGCTATAGTGAAGTGGAAGCCACTATTTTTAGGGGATTGAATATCTTTGGGTACAATGATGGGAGGGTTGTGTTGGATTTGATGCCTAAAATATGGAGTAGGAGCTCATTTGTGGGCACTGATTGGCTGGTGGGAGTAACCAATTGTTAGAATGTCTGCTCATAGGAGAAAGATGCAATTTTTAAGGGTTTTCCCTTTTGCCCATAGATTTTTGCGAAGTCCAAAACTTCAAATGATTTGTGCGTTACTTCATATATTTGTTGAACTTTTTCCGTATTCTGTTTTTTCATATCCTCTTACGTAGATGATTGCTTGTTTACGCGGAAAAGTAGTAATGTGCTCCTATATGTTTGGGAACAAACCGTATTTGTGTTTTTGTGATTACCTTCTAGATGGAGCTTTTCATATTTCTTTAGCCACTTTGTGTTATTAGTTCTATGTGGAATTTGTTGTTTTTGCCATATAATTCATCAGTATTAGATTGATCGAATCTTGCTCAGGTATGGATAGTGACTGAAGTTATTGAGCTAACAATACAATCAAAACTTCTTGAATAAGTTGTACTGCTTTAGCCTTTTGATCTTTCTATGCCCCTTGTTTTTCCTTCACTCTCTCTATCCGTGTGATTTGTTTGTTTCATTACATGATACCATTGTTTTTAATGTGTACTGTGCTAGTTACTTTGACTAGATTAGTTTCATTTTTAGCCTCTTGTTGGAAAATACCAACCCTGTTAGTTTATAGCAAAAATCAGTACTCCAAATTATGGTGAAGGTCACACTATTTCATGTGGGCGATTTTAAGATAAAATTAGACCTTTAGTAATCAGAATTGATGCACTAAAATCTAGAGGATGGAAATGAAGTTTGAGGCAAAATGCTGGGATATTTAGTGTAATGATTCTTGTAGATGTGGCGATTTCTTCTACTTCTGCCATGGCCTTACTTCTCTTTTAAACCAAAGGAATGTTACAAGTTCTCACTTCATTGAAATTGGAATTAGTTATCCTTCGTCCTTTGAAAGGCTTTCTGTTGGTTCCATATTTACATAATTTTGATGCTTCTGTTATTTTGTTGTTCTTGCTCTTCTTTCCTCATTTCTTCTTTACTGAAATGTTTTTGAGAAATTAGGAACTTATTTGGTTTGGTTCAAGGAGAAAAGCCCTGGATGTATACTGAGGTTGGTTCTTCACTTTTGACTCAGGTCCAATGGTGCTTTGTGGTTTTATCCATACGGCAGAACCTATCTGGGTTCAAACCTTGAAAGTATGAACACTTAAAAGATGGTACTAGTTGTGTGAGATCAAATAGTAAGAGGGACATGTGAGTTAATTTATTTAGAAGAATGCCCATGGAAATTACACACTTTCCTTGCTTGTACATTACACCCTTGCTTCAGTAAATTTTATTGATTGGAAGAAGAACATAAGTGGTTTCTATGATGGCTTTTTATTGGATTGAGCTACTTTTGGCTCATTTGTTTATTCAAAGGGAAATAAAGGGTGCTTTGTGAGTCGGGCGTTTAATTGTTAAAATGGATCGTGAGTGGATGATGCTATGATTCAAAAAAATATGAAGGTCGTAATTATATGCTGTGAGCATGACACTTTTAGTAGGCAGTTGAGAGAAATGAACAAATTGCTCTAAACTTTTAGCGTATTATAGATTTTTACTTTGTAGTTCTTAGTGGCAAGTTGTTGAGTTTGGCGTGGTGTTGTCGATGTATGATTTTATTTTTATTATTGTTTTAGTTTATCAACCTAATCCTCATCATACCTTTTTTTCATTTCTACAGGTCTATGTTTTACCCTTTGAAGCACCCTGGGTATGGACTTCTTGTATACTCTGCTGTTTGAGAGTGTAAATAATGTTCGGTGGGGCCAAGGGTGCTAATGCCCTTAACTTATTTAAATTGAAACGAGGTGGTCAATCTTCTTTGGGTACTGGATTACTTGAAAACGTTCATCACGAAATTGAATTATCGGACTATCAAAGAGCACCAAGTACTGGTAGCGAAAGCCCTTCAGGTTTTCTTAATGGTGAGAGCTCTAGTGTAGATCCCATTGCTGATCTAGACCTTTTCTTTGAGAGGCTTTACAACTACTACTGCGATAAAGGACTCTGGTGCATTATTGTGAAGTGGGTGGTTGAGCTCTTGTCCCTGGCTTTTACCATTTGCTTTTCCGGCTTTTTCCTGTTGTTTGTTGATTGGAATGGTCTTCGCAATGCAAAATGTGGGATGGACGCCGTTGAATCTGGTATTAAGCCCTGTGATCTGGCGAAGGAAGCTCTTATTAAGCATCCATTGACGCCATTTACTCTTTCAAAAGCTATTATTGTTGGGCATTTGGCAATATTTTCCGTATACTGGATCTTCTGTTTTGTGAGATTCTTCGCGCAACTGAAGGATACTTTGAATGTCCGTCGGTTCTTCTATGACAGGTACTTCAGACTTTTTTGTGATGTTCTGTTAGCAGTAAAAATGGAAATCTTATGCTCTGCTTGTAAGTTTTTATGAAACCTTTGAATGCATAAATGGAGACTTTATCACTAATCATTTTTTCTTGTTCTTTTGCATTGAATATACAGACCTTATTCTTTCTGTGTTTCTCTGTGTTCTGTTTGAAATAAGAATATATTGCTCACTAATGTTCTTTTTTGGGTATATGAGTTCAAGGTTATGTTTAGTAGGGCTTTTGAAATCTAATTCTGGTTCGGGAATAGGAGATACTGTTGGAACCACAATTGGGGGAGTTGTTCTTAAAGTACCTTTTAGATAACCATATTTAGAAGACCCACCTTCAGGGATAGGGTTGTAAATGAATAGAGCTGCTCCAATGGCTCGGCCTGAGATCAACTCGTTGGATAAAAGAGCCGAGCAGGAGCTTAATTTTAGAGCTCGTTTATTAAAAGAGCCGAGCTAGAGCTTGGAAAGGCTCGACTCGTTAGGCTCGAAAACCAGCTCGTTAACTTTAAATAATATATATATATATATATATATATTGCCTATATTTATATATAGGTGTTCTTATATTTTAATAAGGTCAGAGAAAGAAGATTCCAACATGTACCACAATAAGGAAAAATAATCTTCTAAATTTTACATGCATAACTTGACAAATTTCTAACTGCTCCATAGTCCCACATCGAAAAAGGATGTGGTCTTGATGCTTTAATTTTCTATTTAAACCTTTCCACACACAAAGATAAGCTGGCAAAAGTATTGGGCCTTAAACCCACGTGGTCCAGAGTGTAAATATTGGGTTTGGCGATTTGGTGTGTAAATGGTTAAAGATTTGGGCGATTGACACAATAGTTATAATGTTATTATGTTGGCGAGTTGAGTTGCGAGCCGAGCCCGAGTTCAAATATTATTGGCAAGCCATAGCTTGAGCCAACTAGTGTGGGCTCTAGGCGAGCTGGGCTCGAGCTCGAGCTGAGGTTTTTAGCACACGGGCCGAGCCTGAGCAAGGCCAAGCTTGGCTCGGCTTTGCTCATTTACACCCCTATTCAGGGCAATGAAGTTCTTTTCAGTGTTTTCAAAAATTTGATTGGTACAAAATCTAAATAAAATGAAAAAAAAAGTTTCACTGTTTTAAACCCTGAAACTAGTGAAAATGAAAAGGAAATAAAAAATTGTTTTGTCTGAGGGAAAATCTATTGAGACTCAGCATTTCCTTGTTTGCTTTAGATATAATATATTTTATAAACTTGCTTCTTTTCTTGAGTTCTAGCATTTTCAAGATTTGCATGTGAACAAGGTAAGAATCGGCTCATGGATTTTCTTTATGTTTTGCTAGTTACAATTGAGTATGTCAAAGAACTTAAAAAGGTCTTCTATAATCATTTGTATGGCATTTTTTGCAGTCTTGGCTTAACGGATAATGAAATTCAGACTATTCCATGGTCAGCCATTCTAGACAAAGTTGTTCAGTTGCAAAATTCACAACAGCTGTGTGTCGTTAAAGATCTTTCTGCTCATGATGTGGTTATGCGATTGATGCGAAAGGAGAATTACATGATTGGGATGCTAAACAAAGGGGTTATTGCTTTCCCAATCTCTCAGTGGCTCCCAGGTGTGGGACCACAGGTCAAATTTGGTCCAAATGGTGTGCGCTATCGCTTGATACTTACAAAGACTCTTGAGTGGACCCTAAATTGGTGCATACTGCAAAGTATGTTTGACAGGTGTGCATCTTTTCTCGTGGAAACTGTTTAATTGCTGCTTGTGTATTAAACTTCTACCTGTATTTGGTGTGTGAATTTTGGTTACTTGTTGCCAATTCAACCGGGATGCATTATTATGTTTAGCGATGAATTTGCTATATCCCATCACTTCTTTCTCACAACAAATCCTTGTGTCAAGCATAGCATAAGATGAGATTTGGACTTGGAAACTCGTCCGAAAGCCAAGTTGGGTCCAGTCACCTTCTTTAGGGATTGGAAGATATTTAGCCTGTTTACTTGATCTGGCCCCTGGTATTTTTGTTTAAAAAACTGGAAATATTTTCACCTGTTTTATTGGAGCTGGTACAGTTTCCAATGATGCCTTTTCTGATCTACCGAGTCAATTATTATTTACATTTTGTTCACCTCAGCCATTCTGACCTGGTGCTGTTTTTTGTCTTTTCAGTTCTCAGACATTTGATTATATTCACAAACTTGCACCAACAAACCCATGGTTTGTGATTGATAATAATCAAAATCACCGAATGTAATGATAATTTTCTATTTGCTGCCCTTTTGTTTTGTTATTAGTTTTAGGAAAATTTGGCTTGATTCATGATAGGCGGACATCATTAATTTGCTTTGCATGGTAGCAAGAGGCCTCAAAGTACCGAAGTGACAAGGTCTAAGTAGAATTTTGAGCTTTGACTCCAATAACAAAACTCCTATACAGCTATACCTACATCTGTTTGGTATCAGAGCTTTAAGTTTGATAAATATTAGTAAAATGTGAAGCAGATTGATTAAGTCAACCCCCCTTCCCTACCCCTCCCCTCCTCATCCTCATTTCTCCTCGTCGGAAACGGAGTGAATCCAGCAGTTGGAAATCATGATCCTGTTTGGTGTTTTTCTGTCATAAATATATACAACTAAGGTTGAAAAAAGCTGTGGGAAGGTCATCGATGATATGGTGCTAGATGTCTTGAAGCACAATAAAGTGATTTTACTGTTGGGAGAAAAAGCATGTTTAGAATAAAGCTAAAATTTTAATCAAGTTTATACTAAAGGAATTCTGGCAAGAAAAGGAGTGGCTCATTTATATATCTGCATGTCTATATATTTTAATTATTTTTCTAACTAGAAGGTGATGAAACAGATTGTGATATTTTGCTGTGTTGTTTTACAGGAACTTTCATGTCCGGAGGGACTTTGTTTCTAGTCCTAAAACACTGAAGAAGACGCTTATGGTTGTTGGGCTTGTGATGCTGCTTCTTTCTCCATTTCTCGTTATATTCATGCTGGTATATCTTTTTCTGAGGCATGCTGAGCAGTTTTATAACCATCCTAGCACGGCATCTTCTAGAAGATGGTCTAATCTCTCTAAGTGGTTGTTCAGAGAATTTAACGAGGTATATGTCTCTTCTTTCTGTTGCTAATATTACAGTTTAAATATGTGAAACTCAAGTGGTAATTAGTGAGGAAAAATGCAAGTTTATTTCAATGTTTCTTTAATATACGTGAATTTCACTTTTCAAAATCTATAAGATTGGAAGTTCAAGGACTTGGATTTTGATGTTTATGGTTAGCATAGAAGTACAAATCTATTGAGTGGTAGTCATGGATTTGAAATAAATCGTGTATAAAAATTGTCTGAAGTCCTTGTTTATATGCCATCTCAGATCACTTCATTATGATATTATTATCATAAATATAGCCACCCATAGTATATGAAATCCCTGCAAAATTAGGTCCCAAATCCAAGGGTGACGTTATAATATTCTTAGAATTTTCTTTTGGTTCTTGGTTGTCACTGCTTCTAGAATATTTAAGCTGAGCTGCATTGACACCATTGTGATCTGATATTGTTTATAGAATTGATGGAACGTTGGAAATTCTCTCTCAAAAATGGCATTTAACTTTTAGATTTATGTTGCATGCTATACTTGCATTTGCCAACAATATGGCTATAGCTTATAACTTTCAGATTTATGTTGCATCCAATACTTGCATTTGCCAACAAAATGGTTGTCATAAATTTTAGGTGGCTTATACTATCTTATATGTATATGTACACTAAATATATATTTAGTTTCTCTTGCATTTGCTCTTTGATTACTAATTACCTTACCATATATGTATTACAGGTTGATCATTTGTTCAAGCACCGGATCAATAGCAGTGTAATGCAGGCTTCTGATTATCTAAAGCAATTTCCCTCCCCCATTATAACGATCATCGCAAAGTTTATCTCCTTTGTATCTGGTGGCTTTGCTGCAATTCTGATCATTATTGCCTTTCTTGAAGAATCTCTACTGGAAGGCCATGTAATGTCTCATCACTTTCATCTCAATCACTTGGGGTTTTTGTCCTGACTTTTAAAAACCATTTTTCTTTCCAAAAATGAGTGTGACAAAACATTGTCTTTCGAAAGTGTCCTTGCTTACAATTGGAATCTAGCTAAATGGGATCTGGAAATAGGATCTGAATTATGAGAACAAAAACTATGGCATCATTAGTGCCTATTGGACCTTTTGCGTAGTTATGTTTTTGCGTAGTTATGTTCTTTGCTCATATGCGCATAAATTTCTTCAATTGTTTGCTTTTTACTTTGAACTTTGCAGATATTTGGTCGCAACTTATTCTGGTATGCTGCAGTTTTTGGGGCTATAACAGCTATCAGCAGGGCAGCGGTGACAGATGACCTTCTTGTTCTCGACCCTGAAGGGGCAATGGCTCTGGTTGTCCAACATACACATTACATGCCAAAGAGATGGCGTGGTAAAGAAAATACCGAGATCGTGCAGACAGAGTTTGGTACTCTATTCCAGGTATCCCTGCTGAGCTATATCTATTAACTCCTACAGTATGCTAAACTTGAAGGAAAACGCTCCAGAAACAGAAATTCTATGTAAAATGATTTTTATCTATATGGGATATGTAAAATATAGTGTTGGGTCCTAGCCTTCTCTTAATTGATGACAGCATTGGACATTTATTCTGTGCAAAAGTTCCATATAGTTTTCTGTTTTATAGCATTACTAGGCACGAAAATTGGACCAAGTAGCAAGCAATTTATCTTGAAAGTTTGTCCTATTTGGTCTGTTGGACGTGTTCTAGCTTAGAAATTGGGATATTTCACTTAAGCTATCTGGTTGGTTTTTTCTTCTTCAATCACATAAAAAAAGCGGAAAGAAAATGAGAAAAAGTAAAAAGACAGAATAAAATTAGCAGTATTTAGCAAATTCAGGTGAAATTCAATGTTGGGTTTGTTTAAATTGAGTACTTGTTCGATCATATGGAGTGATTAAACAACAGTTTTCATTTTACGTCACGTTTCTGTATCCCTTAAATGCATAGCAATGAAAGAATTGAACGTATTAGGCGTGTAGCAGTTCAGGGTAGTATTATGTTGTTGCTGATAAAAGGCAGAAGAGTAAATGCAAATAAAGTAAAGAAACTCCCAAAATGAACTGAAGAGAAGCTCAGTTTTTCGTTAGTTCGGTTTAACATTCGTGTTAGATAGTTTATTGATATTTCTGGGTTTGGTGTGGCCAAGTATGATGCCACACCGNNAAAAAAAATAAAAAAATTCCTTGTGTCAACTTGCTTTATGCTCGTATGCGTAGTTCTTCCTTTTTTTAGGCCATAATAGCAAAAACCTCAACCTAAAAGCTGAGCATTCAAATGCATACCTTGCAAATCAGTCTTTTGTGTTATTTCCATGTGCTGTATGCATTTATTTTTGTTCTCATATGGAGCTTCATTGCTGCAGTATACTGGTATGATGCTACTGGAGGAGATGGCCTCCATCTTTCTCACTCCGTACTTGCTCATATTTGTCGTACCAAAGGTTATATTATTCATTATCCTTTCTTTATTTACTCGCCATGCCATTGATTTTTTGTTTAAGGTTTCAAATTGATAGACTCTGTTAATGTTACAGCGAGTGGAGGATATTCTTCAATTTATTTCTGATTTCACTGTGAATGTTGAAGGTGTTGGCCATGTTTGCAGGTTGGTGTTTTGTTACACTTCACTGTCTTGTATTTTTGTTCTTTGTAAGTTGAGTCGTTTTTCACAGATTACGACTCTTGTTTCTCTCACAAAATTACTTCTCTTTTCTCCGTTTGGCAGCTTTAGTGTATTCGATTTTCAACACCATGGAAACAGCAATTACGGCTCACCATACAATGCATCAAGAATTCAGAGGAGTTCCCAGGGGAAAATGGAAAAATCATTCGCAAGGTAATAATTAAGATATTTACTGATTATAACTTAGTTTTGGGTCCATCCGCACCTGTTTCCTGTCAATATTATAACTGCATTTTCGACATTTATCGTACTCTTTTTGTTTTCAAAAAAAAATGTAACATTTTATAGTGACTTTCATCTGCATTTCAATTCTGCATTTTCTGATATATAGTCTTTTCACCTAGCAGCTTTCAGAGTAGCTATCCTGCTTGGGAACCGAATCCCGAGGGAAGGCAATTCCTCCTAAATATCAGAAAGTTTCATGATCAAATATTGCAAGGGAACGAATTTAGACCTGCATATTCTCCCAGAGTGCACCAACCGCTACTCGACAGAGGCTACCAATTCGGCGATCTAAGGTTGATCAACACTAATCCGAAAAATTACCCTTATATCCTCGATTCATATTATAGGTCACGAATTCGCTGCACAACTGATAATTCGAGAGACTTGCCCCCAGAGCCTCCTGGTGTTATTGGCCAAAGCTCATTGAGAGAGTTTCATATGCCACCATACTCGCAACCACTCGAGAGGAGATACGAAGAGAACTGGGATCCGGATTTTGAGGGTAGGGCGCAGAGCCATCTAGAAGCTTCCATTTCCGGTTCCATATCCGCTCCTCTTTTCGAAAACAGCGTACTACAGCATGATGAGTCCAGGAACGTTACTCGCCCCAGTATGAGCCATTGGTGGGCTAGAAGTGGCACACGTGGGCTGGGTCCACCAGGCAGCTTTCTAGAACCTCCGAGTTTCAACCCTAATTCACTCGATACTTTTGATGAAAATTTATCAGATCAAAGCCTAGAGGAGGAACAAGGAGGATCATTGGATTGGAGGGGCTCTCACGGGTTGGACCAGACCTATTTCATGAATGACTTGGCTAATGGGGAGTTTGATCTTCCTTTCGGAGGCATTTACAGTAGACCCCAAAGCCCCTCTACGTATATTGATTTCGAAAATAAGTGATAAAAGTCTCATATGTTGCGTATATGCCAATGCGCTTTGAGTTTCCGACTGTTCACTGTGTTACTGAATCTTGATAAATGGAAACTCAATATTCTTTGTTGTAAATATCTCCATAGTCAGATTAGATTCGGAAACACGCCCCATCTTGACTCGGAGGGGTACCTAGGAATATAAAACTTCAAACCCCCCCTTCGTAAATGTAATTGCACGACCCAACAATTTCATTATGTAACTTTATTTTCAACTACATAACCCCCCCAAAAAAAAAAAATAATAAAAAATGAAGGGTTTCTGTTTGACACCCGAACGCTATTTTCTGATTTTGGACGTGGGATCTATCTTGGTATAGAAGTTTGGTTTGCGATTTGGGTTCTCGTGAATGAATCAATAACCTTTTATGAACTTCAAAAACCTGTAGAGAAATTTTAGAGGCTACTTATTTTTATTATTTGGATATGAAAATAGATTGAATACAAAATAGTAGTAGTCTTTAAAAGTAGCTCAAGTAAATTTTGTTTTATGACCTGAATCCAGTTAGCTGAAAATTGAAATTCTGAACGCAAGACTTAAAAGTTATATCATCATATTTAATGTACAACAATATAAAAGAGCTTCCAAATTATAATTGCGCCAAGTGGCGTTTTATATTTTTAACACGTGTAAAATTCTATTAATGAATTTTAAAATTTCAATCAATAAAATTAAATTAATTTAAAAT
>MKEJ01006276.1:0-12298 GCA_001753735.1 Embelia ribes | reverse complement strand
GAGGATAATTTTGATATTTTTGTTATATTTAAATGCTAAAATATTATATTTTAAGAATAAATAAAAAATACATTGTATAATTAATTGTGAACAGAGTCAATATATATATATATATATATGTGCATATCTTTTCTTTTTCTCGTCCTTCATTTTCCTTTTTTTTTTTTTGGTCTATATATGTAGAAGTTTCTCATCAATTTACTATACTAGCGTGAATTTCTCCCGTAAAGCAGACAATACTTTTTCTCCTGTTTCTTGGGCGATACACTTATCAACTTGTATGCATCAATGGCAAAGCTGGGAGCAGAGCTGTTGCAAGTATGAAGTGCTGTTATTGCCCTGCAACATGTAGAAGTTGGTCTTCCCATTGCTAAGGCATTTCAACTTCAGCTGGTCTCCGGTGATGGTGGACTATAACAGCACAATACAGTACATGCGTACAAAATAGAGACAACACAGTAAGCATATTTTGCATATCAAATACCAGAACAAAGAAACGAGTAAAACCCTCTCCTTATTTTCTCGAAAACTTGAGCAAAAACCCTCTCTTTATCTTGTCAAAAACTTGAGCAAAAGTACTAAAACATGTTTCATATTGACTTTGAATGACATAAAACAGATATTTCCTATATTTTTCACTGATTGGAGCTTGGGAAAGTGCTTTTAGTGAACAACATTTAAATTCATTAAGAACATGAATCTTACAGATGCTACCTCAATTTTCGAAGTGGGCAAACTTTGGCATTACTAGAATTGAACCGATGGAGGAAAAGATAAGGTTTTCAGAAAGTGTGGCATTTGAAACAAGTCTACAATTCATGAGATTCAGTCTATCTAGAAAGAAAAAGGCCTGCTTGGTTTTGTATTAAGTTTAATCTTATATTCTTTTTACTGGTTTTAAGCCTGAAAACAAAAAACTTTTTCAAAACACCATTCGTGTTACTTCAAGTTTCTTACAATAAAATTTGGAACTGACGAAGGCAACTTTTCACAGGTACAGAAAACTGGGATGTTTATAAAATTTTCTCCCACACCAACTCCCCAAATGCATTTTTCGTCAGAACTTTTTCCCGTAGTCATAAAACCACCCTTTAATATCTGCTACAATTGAAGATTGCATATCAGCTCAGACACGGGTGCTGCCAAAAGATAAATCCTAATATATATATCGACGGTCTAGTACACAAAACTCCTACATTGCGGAGTCTGGTAGAGTCCGATGTACGCAACTTTACCCCTATTTTTAGAGAGGTTCTTTCCAACAGGACGAACTTATGACCCACAAGACGCAGTGGAGGCGTGCATGGCCCTGACTTATAGAAATACAAGTAAGGAATTCAAATCTTTATGCATATATTAATAAAACCAAACAAAAAATTATTCGGGTACTATCAGAGGGAATTATCGGATAATTAATCCAAAAATATACTCAAGAAGGGTACAAAAGTGAGTTACCTCACAATAGGCTTGTTTCTCTGGATCGCAGCTCCACAAAGAGGTCGGGACACACTTCAAGTAATGACACCAAGGACAATGCTCATTCCCATCAACTCCATTAAGCAGAAAAAAGAAGCCCACAGCAAACCTATCACGGCAAAGGAATTGCTTAATTACGACTTGTTTGGTTATATACGATAAGTACAGTTCTAACTTTGTTTGCTTCCTTATAAGTGATAAGAAATGGTTAATAACATATTTTTCTTATTACTTAAAAAACGGAGTCCACCTTGCCTTACACACTGCAACAAAATGAGTGCATAGTGATTCCCGACTATAATTAGTGGCGACCAATACGACCGGTAAACTCTACTAACAAAGATATAGTAAAAAAATCAATAATTTCATCTAACGCGATTCTGGAACTAACCAAAATGTTTCCTGCAGTTCTACTCCAGATTTTGGAATATGTTTGACAAGTGAAAGGTATAATTGTTGAAGGGCAGAATGTAATAATATTGCAAGTTAAAACAGATGTAATGTGCCCACAAATGATTGAGCTGTAAATAAGGTCTTCCAAGAATGGGTGGCGTAATCAAAACAAACAAAAGAATCAGGGATTAGAAACTTACCCCACAAGAAGTAATACGAGAGAGGCCACCAGTAGAACGAATTGGCAACACTTGTATTTAGACTTGGATTTGGTCCCATAGTATCCAGGGGGAGAATACTTTTGCCTCAACCATGCGTATTGTGGACGAATCAACAGTACAAATCCAAGGAGAAATCCGGTAACAAATCCTCCTATATGTGCAAAGTTGTCCACATGTGGAAGCATACCCATGGCCAAGTTTAAGGCAATGATCAGAATGAGACTTATCAATGCAGAACACTGACAGGAAAGGGAAAAAAGACAAAAGCCAGAAAATAAAAATTAACAAGAGTTAATTTATTGATGGGAAATGAAAGTTGAGAAATCAATTAGATAATGTGAAGTTTCAATACTTTGTCAGAATATGTTGACCAATTTGTTAAAAGCTCCGAAAGCATGGCTCCGAGTAAACCGAATAGTGCTCCAGAGGCACCAACAGAAATGCTTGTACGGATGAACAAAGCAGATAACAAACTCCCACCTATCCCAGATATGATGTATAATAACCCAATTCGCACTGCCATGTGATTCATATAAACCAAAATTAAGATTTGTTAAAATGAAAAACCTACATTTCTACTCAATGAAACCAGAAGAATAGACACAAGCACACCACAAGATTCAAAAAGAAAATAAAATATCAAGTTTCAGAATAATTTTTCTATTAGCACGAACATTCTTCAAAAATATAAGAAATGGCCAGGTCTAGTTAATGCTCTCAGCTCGTTGGTTTATTTCTGAAGGCTATATTCTTTGTCTCACTATATCATACTAAATTAGAAGTCTAGGATAATATGGTGTTGATGAGATAAGGTAAAGTGTTTTTGCTTACGAATTAGGGGCTCTTAATCTCTCAACCAGACACCATAACTCAGACACAGAAATTAGACAGCTGGAGAACTCAGAAAAGCATTTTTTTGTTTTGTTTTGAGGCCGAAGTATGACTCGGAAAAGCTATACATTGTTAATATAACAAACTGGAAATAAATTAATTTTGCAAAAGCATATCTTCTAGGGCTGATTAATCATCTGGAAAATAATAGCACAAGGCATGGACAAAGACATACCAAATCCAAATTCGTGTTCAAGGCGAATGCCGACAAATATGAGACTGATCATGTTGGCGAGAACATGGACGACTCCAGCATGCAACCACATACAAGTAAACAAACGCCATACTTGATGTTGGTCGACCACTTTCTTAACTTCTAGAGCACCCATACGTTGTAGCCTGGACAAAGAAGCCAGATAACCAGATAACATGAGAAGAGGCACTCTAAACCAATGCCGAAATTTTTGAGTAAATATTGGCAGTGCACAGCTTCAAGGAAGGCCAAAACAGGTACATGTATAGCCCTCTAACAGTCCTGTGTTTAACACTTTATTTGAAGTAACATTTTTACCATATAATGAATTTTCTCCATTAAAATTTGTACTAGTACAATGAGCATATTCATATGCTTCTCTGCATCCCATTAGTTGAGACTCTGTGTCTTTTCCATATATCCATTGCATATGTATAATCATTAATCATAGTATCATACGCCAAATCACTTCTAATTTAAGTTCCTCCAAAATTAAATCTAGTTACTCTTTAATCCCTAGTAAAATTGTGAAGTTGGGTAGTAAGTTGATATTCAGAGGAGTATGGAGTTATCACTGAGATACCAGAAAAGTTTATAGGGGTATTGTAGAGATGTCAAAATACATATATCATTCATGATTTCGTGGAAACCTTTTTAGTGGAATTATAAGAGAAACAGGTTCACTTTTGTAGAAATAGGCATCTGTGTCCGAACAACGTAAATCATGTGTTCATCTTATGTATTTCTAATAATTTTCCTTGTTTCCATACATCCCTCCTTTAATCATGAAGTTCCAATTCGCCCAATTGAGTAGCGGTTTAATATCTATTGACAATAGGTGGATTTTAATTTACACACACAGCTACAAGGTGGTGACACATGTCCCCAATTTATTACGAAACAACATAAGGAGAATAATTCTGCAATCAATTTAAATGATAAGGAAATCAACTGAAAGACAAGTACAACTACCTCATATGCTACAACATTTTTGCTTTCGTATGAAAAAAGATACAAGTTTTATGCAACATATATCTAGATTTTTTTATTTGTTTCAGAAAAACTAGCTTCTCAATTAAAGGCTACAAAAAAACAAACAAACGTTTATATCATTAGCATTCAGAATACTCAAAACCTTATTGAATGGAGCAGAACAGTATATATAACAAATACACATTTATATATATTTATTTATATATACGTATATATATATATATGTAATGGGACTGACGTGGAAGCGGAGGGGCCAAGGAGGGGATTCTCGCGGGTGCTCTGGAAGGCAAATCGGCCAATGACATGAGCCCCGACACAGTCGTGAGATTTGCTAGGGCAGTCATTGAGGTACATTTCGAGGACGAAGAGGGCAATGTTGGCGACCACAAACGTCGGCACCAGCCATGAGAAGTGCCTGTTGTGAGGGCTAGCCATTGCTCCGGCAGCGACACGGCAGCGGCAGCGGTGGAATTTGGGTTTAGGTTGTGGGGATTCTCCTGGTCCGGCAGAGGGGGAGGGCCTAGGGTTTGAATTGAGAAATGGGGAAGGGTTGTGTGATGGAGAGGGGAATTAGGAACCATTGTACAATAATAGCACGCATCTATATCTATATTTAGCGCGCAGACACACGCACACAGGCACATGATATATAGATTATCGCCATTGTTCGTCCTAAGCCTTTGCCAACTTTTAGTGGTGAGCTGGTGATGCAAAGCTTGCTTATTCCTTGTTCCAGAATCAAGATAAAAAAGCCTTTTTTAGTTAAATGGTATCCTCCTCTTAAAGGTCAATATCAATTGAACATTGATGGTGCTTCGAAGGGTAATCCTGGCCCTTCAGGTTGTGGTGGGATATTACGAGATTCTAATAGCGTAGTTCTTTTTGCCTTCTTTGAGTATACGGGTATTGGTTCAAATAATTTTGCAGAGATGAAATGCTTTGAAGATTGGTCTTTTGATCTGCCATCAGTTGGGTATTGTTAAGGTTCAGGTAGAAACTGACTCCAAATTACTTCAGCTATGTTTTTCTTCTGAGGCTAGTCCTCCTTGGCAATTATGGGGCATTTGGTCTGAAATTCTGACTCTTGCAGGCGAAGTACGCGGAAATTTCTGTACAACACATTTTTAGAGAGGGTAATCAGTAGGCTGATATTCTTGCGAAGCAAGGGGCTTCTGAAGGGTCTGGTCTGGTTTCTATGAAGATGTTTTGTCTCTCCCGTTGAAGGTTTTTTCAGCTTGGTAAAATGGGATTACCTATGTGGAGAAATTCTTAATAGTTGAATCTGTTTCCTTGGTGTTTTTGCTTCTGTTTTTGTTATCTTTTTAGGGTTTCTGTTATGGAATTGCCCCTGGGTGTTAATGTCTTAGTGGTGTTGAAGTTTTTGTTTTTGTTTTTGTATGGAATCTGTAACTTAAGGGAGTTTCTATTCTTCTTTAATAAGAAAAAACAAATGAAACCGTACGCATTGAATCGGTTCCATTCCGAATTCATTTGCTTAGACTCCGCTTCGGTTCGGTTTAGTTCGGTTCCAATTTGAGGGAATTATCATTTTTTTTAGATTCAACAAATCTTGGAATTTGAATCCAAGATTGAACAGAGAATCGATCTAGGCCTGGATCGAAAATTAATTACAATGCTACAATTTTAATTTAATTGGGGACTGATCGTTTTTTATATCTACAACCAGTTCTTCAAAACAACAGAAGTATAGAAAAAGATGTCAATTACATAGCCAAGCATGATGAATGAATAGTAGAAGTGCATCCGGAATTTTATGTGACCGTAATATGCCTTTATGGTTAAAAGGAAAATTTTATAAGATCGCAGTACGATCAGTTTTATTATATGGAAGAAAATGATGGGCTACCAAGAAGGGGGTGAGCATCAATTCAGTTCGGGATTTTCCTGAACCTAAATCAATTTCCCGAATTTTTCGAACTCAACATGAATACGAGTATTACAAAAGCCATATGTATTATGACGTTGGACGAGTAAATGGTTTTCGATAGTAATGAGTGGAAAATTTATGTTAATGATACAACATGATATATTATTTTGTTACACTTAGTCCGTTTCAATTTGTTGGGATTTTTAAGACTTGGATGATGATGATCGTGATGATGATGAATTGCTATATGTTTAAGCATTTTAGATAGTCTGACAGAGATTTTATGATCAGTTTTTGACAGAAATTATTCAAAAGAAGTACCAAAAAAAATTAAATGACCTAAATCTCTACAAATTAAGGATTCCCAATCCTAATAAATAATTATATTTTAGAAATATTATCATAACAATATCCCCACTAAATCTAAACTTATACAATAGATATTAATTGTTTTCTTAGAAAGTTATAAACAACTGAGATAAAAGCATAAACATGACATGTCATATAAAAAACTTGAAAAAAATTATGCAAAATCTAACCAATTTTGATGGTTTCAAAATTGTTAATTTCCTTCCTATTGTTGTTGGTTCCATGGTAATAATTATAATAGGCTCCTTGATTTGGAACGGATTATTTGTTCGTGTTAAAATGATTATTGTCTAGCAGTTATTATGTGTTTTGGAATTCTGTCTGATTTTACTGTTTTATGCTATTGTTGAGTTTTTATGTATTTTCTTTAATTATGAAAAGATCTAAGAGTGGTTTACCAAAAAAAAAAAAAAAAGGTAAATGTAAAGAATCGACTCCAATTCTAATAGAAAAAGCAAAAAGTCGGATTCTAAAAATCCAAATAGGAATAAAATTCACGTAGGCAAACTCAGACCATAATATGAAATCTCAAATCAATTCGGATTCTAAAAATCCAAATAGGAGCAAAATTCACAAAGGGAAATTCAGAATCTAACCATAATATGAAATGTTAAATCATTCCCTTACAATCTCAATAGAAATTCAATAAGACAGTAACAAATTTATGTATCGTGCGGGCCTAAATCTAGTGTATTATAAATGATTAATTTTTGTTTTAGCCTTATTTAATTATGAAAATTGTCCCTCTAACGTTGGACTTTTTTTCTTCTTTGATAAGATCCCTCCAAGTTATTTAACATGTATTGAAAAATAGTTACAAAGAATAAACAGAAAATCAAGGTAAAACAACTAAAAGTATTAAAAAGAAAAATATGTGGAAACTTTAAACTAAAACAAAAAAGAGCAGTAATTGAAACAAAATTGGAAAAATAAGAAAATCCAAAAACAAACTAATTATATCATACTTACAAATAACCTATAAAATTGTCAATACATAATCAATGTAACAATGCTATTTGCTGCCAAATCAAAATATAATTCTCTTTATTTTAACTATACTATTTTTTAAATAAAATATTAGAAATAGTAATAATAACAAGAATTCACATATTTTGATAAATTATTCTCCTCACAAACAAAAATATTTTACAAACTATCACAAACTCAAATTCTTAATATTTTTAAATTAAAGATTCTAATTTCAGCAAGCAATTATTTAGCATCAAAGCAACCATCGGTTTAGACGTGCAAAAACTATTAAAACAGTAATGGGAATACCAAAATATATCCAAAAATCTATAGATAATAAACTATCCGTATTATCCTTGTAAGCATGAGATATACTCTAGTATTTAATAAATTTAATCCAAAGTATTGATCTTATCAAGCCCAACTGTGTATAATGACTCAATTACCTTATCATAAATAATTATCGTAAAAAGTATCTATAAATAAAAAACCACATTGTTTTGATGTCTTCTTCTTGTTCTAGGTTTAGTGGGATAAATTATTAGAAATCCTATGTAGTTTTGGTCAATTACCTTTGTCACTTGAGTACGTAGTTGCGCATATCATAATTTGCTTCTAAGCATTTTCAACCAAGTTCAGTAATCTAAGCATTAATATGTTCTGCCTGAGTAAGTTGTTGACATGTTTTGCACATATCATATGTTACCAAAGTAGATAATTTTTGTGAGTTTGCTACGATTTCTAACAAAATTTTAAATAATTATACACTAGCAGTCAGGGCTCACGCAATGTGTGTCTAAAACAAATTGTAATGACCGATTAATCACTTAATCCACGTGAATAAATCTCACTTGAGCATAAAATAAAATTTGCAATCTTACTAATTTTCAAATTTAATACAATTCAAACTAATTGTGTATTTGGGTAATAAGAAGAGATTTGTTGTAGGATTGGGTGGTAGATTTGTGTAAATGATTTCAAACACCGTTACAATCAATAGGAATTTAGGTGCATGTAATTATCATTAAATTAGTAGGAAAGATTATTTTTGATATCAAACAAATTGAAACAACTTCGCATCACATATTCACATGTACCCTGAGCCTACCAAATATAAATTGTCTCCTTTGGTTTGTAAGAGAAATGTCTACAAGGATTCTGGTATAGCAAGACAACTTCAAGACATATATATCTTGAGGGTGAATACTGCAAAAAAACTTACTAATGTTAAAATTAGGAGTATTTATTTTACTAATGTGTATCTTACGATTGAATGCGCAATAACTTATCGTTGCTAATCTTATTGTAAAAAAATATGATTTTACCAAATTTAAAATTATAAACAATAACTTAAATATATTCCGATGCTATCTTAGATGAGTTTATAGCTTTACTGTATTCCCTTGAATTATATTGGTTTGTCATGCTTGCTTCTGCCCTTTTATGTACAAAGTATTTTAAAGATATAATGTTTGATTCTATACTAGGAAGGAACCCACTATCCGATTATCCATCGAATGATATGAAAGGTGTAGTGAATTATAAAATAATTCAGACTTGCGCAAAATTTGAATTTCTTTTACAATTATTCTATTTTTTCCGAATAGCTATTATTTCAAATGAGGGGTTGTGAAATGTGAATACAATAGGTCACAACTTATTGGGCAAGGCATCATTTTGGATAGCCTCTTAAAACATAACCACCGCCGTACACATGCTTAGACTCACTGAATACAAAAATATAAATCCAAGTATGTAAATTTATTTTCCCTTTACATGACTAGTATAATGCCCCGGCACGGGGTATATAACAAAAATTGATAAATATTTTAATATTTATATATTTTATTACTACATTTAATATAAAATGTATAAAGTATTAGCATGAATATTGGATCAATTTTGAGAAATAAAATTAAGTTATTTCATCTTAACATTCAATCGCAGAATAATTTAAATATTCGAAATAGACCTTGTTTCCTGAAAGATACATCTCCTTTCTAGTACTGCATGTTTCCATATTGGTGTTCAAGTAATATCATGATATCACCAAATAGAACTTACTTAAAACTAAAAGGACCATCGGTGTAATTATTATAACCCTTAAAAATCCGACCAAAAAATGCCCCCGTGCAAGGCAGATGGTATACAAGAGAAATTTAATGAATTTTTTTTATAGAATATTCCACATTATTAATAAGAAAATATATAAAATATCCAACATAAATGTCAAATCAAAATTTTGAAAATAAATTAGCTATTTCACCTAAAAGCTTTGCCTTAATTTTTATTTTTATTTTTTACTTTTTTGTTTAAATAATTTGAATTGTGATTACTTTTTCATGTGAACATCTTGGGGTTATAAATCTGTGATTTATTACACGGCAACGATTTGAACTACTTTTCATTGAAACTTTTTCTTAGTTAATTATTATATTTAGAACATATTGTGTGTAAGTCTGTTTTTGTGTAAATACTTTATTTTGCACTACATGATAAATCAAAGTTTTTTGGTTAAAATGTGATAGTGAATTCATATCGCGTCATGTATTTAACTTAGAAATGATACTATTTAGGCCAATTACACATAATCAATAAATGAATTATATCTTATTATTTTGTATATAAAATTATAAATTATTTAATATAATTCCAAAATATAAAATAAAATATAAGAAATGCCAAGTAATGATGACATGCGTATAATACATATATATAAAAGGGAGACCGGTGCCCAATCAATAGTTAAATTAAACAATATACAAATTCAATACATAAATAACACTAATGGTACTTTGAAATTTACTCTCTTTTTTGTACTAATAATTATGCCAAAATAGAAGAAAAGGGACAAGTTATGAGAAACTGCGAAAGTATTAAAAATAGGTTATTTACATTAAGGTACCTGTGTTTCGTCCACAATTGTATCTGGTCCATAAAGATTCAATTGAAATCATAATAGTCCCTCGCTTAACGTAATTTAAAAGATAGAATTCGTATAAGTAATGAGCCTGTGATTTATTTATTCAAGTAATCAATATGTAATTTATTTACTTGTATAATATTTTGATGGTGATTTTATGTCTATTTGTCTTCCACTTTGTGAAATTTAGTAGTTTTATAAGAGAAATAAATATACAAAAGGATCAAATGTGCAACTTCCTAAAACTCCGAGGATCATAACTGCCCAATTTCTATAACTTGGGGACCGTTGCTATTGAAATTAAAACTATGATAACAATTAGAATTCACATGAAACTATAGGGACCATGAATGTAATTTGTCATTGGAAGGCCGACGAAAAACAGCAGCTCTAGTATTCTCGTTTTTAGATACGAATGATGATGATATACAAACACTATATTTAGAGCAAAGACAGATTTAGACCCATGATATCTGAATTATATTTAAATCCTCGACCGGGTTGGATTTTGACCAATAAGAAAGAATCGTTCTAAAACATTCTTTTCTTGTATTTTTTTTATTTGTATCAGAAATACATGTTAATATTATTGATCGATGACTGTCCAGAATGAGAATATAAAACCTTTTCGAGACTAGACTAGATGAATAGATGCATGAGCATGACTATACAATAAAAATGAATTGACTCAATTCGAAAGTGATGTAGGTAATTAAGATCTTGCTTGTTCTTCATATACTCGACAATGATAGTTAGATACGTATATTAATTATATCTATACTAATGAAACACTGGAATAGATGTCCAAATATTACAATAAATCGGTAATAACAAATTAACAATAACAGGAAAGCAGCAAACTTTTGGACAAATTCAAGAAACCAACCTTCGTACCCTCATTGAAAGAAGCCACAACAAATCAAGTATGCTATTTATGAATATTATTTCTTAATCAATATGTTATTCGTAAACTCTCTTTATTATGATGTTTAATCTTAAGCCAATGAAATAAGTTACGAGCTTATTTATATGAAATTAAAATACAATGCATTTTGTTTATTTGTGCCTTTATTAGTCTCCCATGATTCGTTTAGTGGAAACTAATTAAACACCAATGAACAATATGTTAGATATTTAGATAATGTTGATAAGTGATAAGTGGGAGCTCCATTACAGTATATGATTTATATATATATATATATACATCTCATTGTCCATATTTTGCCAGACAAATTGTGACTTTGGTGACTTACACACAATCCTATCCAAGTATTAGCTGAGCCAAGTTAGGTTTGTCTTCAAAATCACTACCATTTGTTTTTTTCCCAAATAGAGTTTCTATTTCCTTATTTTCTCCAATGCCCATAATCATTACGTCCCTCGTGTGTGTAGACTCAATTACCCACTTGCAAAATATCTGATAACTACATGCATGTTTGTTTGTATCGATAAGCAAGAAACTACCATTTATTGTATTTTCTTTTTCAAACATTCAAGCCTCTATTGCATTATTTTAAATTCAGCGGAGTTGCACAAAATATATCGGAAACTTTTTTAACTATCTTTTGCTCGGACTCGTCCATATATAATACATCAGTCAAAGAAGAAGGCGCTAAAAAACAATACATCGGCATTTATAAAAATTGTGCCTTTAATCAAAATATCAGTAGCTCAATTAGTTCACACGGATTATGATTAGAATAGTGTGCAACTATCACAAAATACACCACATTTGATTTGATGAAAATGTGATAGAAAGAGAGTCTGGCGAGAAGTTCCCTAGTGTGGAAACTAGAAAGGAGGAGATCAACTTCCATCTCCAAATTCACTTGCTTCCTCATGTCCGATGAGTGCAGCCACCACAAGGATAGGAAACATCGGCTCTAATTTTTTTCTAGGGTTTGTCGGTTGGTAGAAAGTTCTGTCTAGGACCGCTGAAGACGCCGCCACGTGTCACCCCGCCAGCCGCCCCCGCCCCCCCC
>MKEJ01006255.1:0-10497 GCA_001753735.1 Embelia ribes | reverse complement strand
TTGTTACTCTTTGTATTCTCGCCTTTGATATTTGTATTTATTATCTTTCTATAAAATTTGAACATCGGAAATAATGACAACACTCCTCTTTTCTATTCGCAAACATGTTCGTTTTATTGTATCTTCTAGTAAATGGAAGTGTTCTTTATCTAACGAGATCAGAAAAGTATAATTGTAAGTAGTGCTTTAAATTGTAACTTTGCAAGTAAAGCAAAAGGTAGATCCATTTTTACTCGTACTTCTCATTTCTTTTCCCGTTAAAATGTTTAATTGGACTACTAATTTCCACCTCTAATGAAATACTTGCTAATAAGTAAACTTAAACCCTCCACCAATATTTACCATACAATTAATAATCCAAGCAAGACTAAAGTTTTTCAAAGAAAAATTACAATAACTAAAGTGCCTTCTTTAATTCTGATAACAAAAAAGGTCGTCTTTGACTTGCAAATACCTTCACAAAAGTCAACTTTTTCTGCTACCGAATGCGCCACTTGCCAAGCGATCTTCATATACCAAGTATCCTTTATAACAGTACATACTAGTATTCTTCGTTCATACAAGGTATATTTCGCAATAAAAATTAACTTCGCTCCTACTATTCATATTGAGTAAAATATGAAACGACTAATTACCGGATTGGTAAGATTTTTTGTGTAAAAGTATGCTACAAAATTTCGGCATAGCATATACTTTATGCAGTAAAATTCATTTAATTATATTATATTCTTAGTTCAAAATACCTTTTCTAATGTTTAAAATCCAAAAAAGCAAAATAAGAATATGAACTATGCATGCATGTATTAGAAGATGGAAGCTTTTCCCTATTTACATACATATGGATGATGTTTTATTAATCCAGAAAATGATTTTTTTTCTCAATTATACATACGTACCGATATTAAATGCGAACAATTTAATTATTTATGTCAAGGTGAATATAATTTTGATGCTAAAGCTATGGATGGTATTCCGGGCCAACACATCTGATTGATCTAATAAGTATATATTATATTTTATATTGAAGGAATATTTCCCTTAATTAGAATGCAGTTTACGATTTTATTGAGTAGTAGAAATGGGTATTATTAGTTGACTTGCAAGTTGGCAAAGAAATATAGAGCTAAGACACATCAGCAAACAATATCCTTTCTCACCAGCTCACTTGATTCGCCATATTTGTTTTTAAATAAATTACTTACATTAACAAAAATTAAATTCCTAAATACAAGGCCATCCTTGACTAGGCTTAATTAGGTCAAGTCAATGACCTCCTTGCCCCTTCATTACATAAGTTTTTCCAATTAATTCATTACAAAACCTCATCTTTCATGAGGTACTCAAAGTAAGAGTTGCCAAGTATTTATCATAGTCTTTAAAAAAATATTAGAACATTTGGTATTAGATTCATCTAGATAAAACATTAATTTTTATAACTTCTTTTCTTTATACTATAGGTTTTATTTTATAAGCTGGAAGATAAATTTTAAAATTTCCGCTACCCTTTAGGTTTAGTTTGGTTTCACCATTTTACCATTTCACTTTTTCGGTTTACTTGTTCTCTTTTCCTAGTGAACATGACCTGATTGGTTAATAATGTTAGAATTCACTAATAGGATACCTAGTATATTTACCAACATCAGTTATAGTTCGAAAGATAAAAATTACGACAAAAATTTTATACATACATGTATGTGGGAAATTCTTGCATATATTTATTCAACATTTGACATGTACGAGAGATATTAACAATATTGCTATTAATGAATAATTTTTTTTCTATGTGTAATTAATCTCTCCTCTACGTGTTAAATGATAAATAAATATATGTAAATTTTTTTATATATATATATGTATGTTTAAAATCCTAGCCCTAAAAGTTATGTCACTAAAACTAGGAATTGCCCAACAATATTCAGTCGTCATACGAAATGGATTGAGATTTATTAATTAACTTGAATGTTCTTTAAGATAATTGTCATTAAATAGTAATTATGGCTACCAAACTAGTTTCATAATGTAATTGGTACAATATAAATGTTTTCAGCAACTGTAGCTTTTTTTTTTTATTTTAATTATACTTAGCTGCTCTATCAAATATCATTGGCTGTAACAATATTAATGATTAGGACCAAGGGACAAGAATAATATGCTTATTATTCTATCCCATAGTTGACTTGGCAACTTTATGAAAGTCAATGAACTCTTCCCTTCCAATCCTTTTCCTAAAATAACAAAAGAATAAATAAATATTAGTAAGAATAATTGTGATCGAGGTATCTATAGCTAATTAACATGGAAGTCTTTTTTTTAAGAATTCTAAGAAAAAAATATTATAAATTAAGGACAAATTAGTACTAATATTTTTTTATTTAAAAATAATTATAATAATTTTTTTAATTTATAATAATTCCATGCACAAAAAATATTTGCACATTTTCGTTTAAAATGAGTGTTGTATTGAGTTGGTTCCCAACTAACATACTCCAATCCTTCACAAAAGCAACCCTAGAGAGAGGTGGAGAGAGAGAGAAAGAGAGATGGGGACTCTAAGCAGCCAATCAAAGCCAACAATCAACCACTTCAGCCACTCACACCCCCTCCACCTCACCTACCACAACCCAACCCTAACCCTAGCCCCATCCTCATGTTCAGGTTGCAAACTCCCCCTCTCCCATGGCCTAACCTACACTTGCAACCTATGCAACTACCACCTCCACATCGAATGCTCCGAAATGCCCCAAAAAATCAAGCACCCCTTCGACCAATCCCACGTCTTCTCGCTCTTCGCCACCCCTGTCTACCAGGACGGCGTCTTCAGGTGCGACGCCTGCGGGGAGCATGGGAGCGGATTCTCGTACCACTGCAAAGACTGCGGCACGGACCTGCACATACTGTGCGCGTCCATGCCATTGTCCATCACTCACCACTTGCACCACCAACACAATTTGAACCTCGTCTTTTCGCCTCCTTATTTTAACAAGAGCTTCTCTTGTGATGTGTGTAAGCGGATTGGGGGTAGCCACTGGCTGTATAGGTGTGGCACGTGTGGTTTTGATGCTCATTTAAGCTGCGGGACTAGTAAGGCGATTCCTGCTCAGTCTCCTCCGACAGCTCAGATACATCAGTATCAACAGGCGATTGGTGTTCCTGTTCATGTCGTTCAGCCTCCGCCTCAGATGCCAGTTCACTTGCAACAGTTTGTCGCGGAGAATAGGGCGACCGGAGGGATACCGGCTCCTGGGAGTCCACACGTAGTAAGAGCATTTTTACAAATGTTTTGTAAAGTTTCAATATATTTTCAGATTTAATTGCTTCGCATATTATAAATCAATTTTTGGTTGTTGAAAGTAAAAGTCATCTTTCTTAAGGATAGTTCATAAGTTAATTAGTTGCTACTTTTACGACATTTGAAAAAAAAAAAAAAAGAATTGAGCATAATATTATGTTTGACAATGTTCTAACCTAGAAAACAAATGGATACTATATTACATGTTGCTTAAAACATTGACTTTAGGAGATCTTTAATTATGACCTCTTATTATTTATCATCCATATTAGTTGTAATTATATTAGTGTATAAGAAATTTTAACTTGAAAATTTCACCAATATAATTGTATATTGTTTACCATAGCACTTGTAAATCCGCGTTATAAATAGTCCTATAAGTAGTGCACAATGGAATTTTCACCAACAATCATGTTGACTAATGTAGCCACAAGTCTTGGTCCACTAGTGCGCAAAATTAGAAAATATAACTTAATGTCGGCCATTTATTCACACAATGACAGCTATTGTAGATATAGTTGAACACCGTGTCGTGTCCCTACTACAAAATTGTAAGTATATATATTGGGACGATTTTGCGGGTCAATATAATAAGAATAGAGATTTTATATAAACTGATATACAGAAATTTTGTTACATATTATCAGATATAAGATGGCATGTATGAAAGAAAGTAATTTTTTATTATATCATTGATTTTTTTTTCCTACGTGTTAGCACATGTATAGTAGTATGTAAGAAATTTTTACATATAAGTATTTATAAAATTTCCATCCATATAACGCTAACCCCATTTTGATAATAATCTAAATATTGAGGATGAAAAATTTGTTAGTAAAAAGTGCCAAAGAAAATTATGCTGGTGACAAATGCATAAAAGAAAGATAAAAGACTTGTTTTTTGGGCTAGATAACCCATTTTTTTCCCTGACGCGTTGTGGTTAAAGGCAACTTAAGAGTTTCAATTTTGGTACAATCTCATAAATTGTAATTAGGTTGCTTCAGAATCTAATGCCTATAGTGAATCTTATTCCAACACTTGGTTAAGTATGCCATACTCAATATTTCATTGCCCCCTAATGGACTCTAAGAAATCCATAATTTTATTTTATTTTATTTTTTGTTCAGCAGAACGGCCAACCATTCAATTTTATGAACAATGTGAACAGCGGAGGCATACCAAATAGTCCGATAACAAATGGTGCTTTTCGGATGAATCAAGGCACACACAATTTCTATCCGGGTGCTCCTCAAGTTGCTAGTCAACAAACATTTCATGAGCAAATGCCCGGGCGTACAATTGATAAAGATGCAGTTCTTCAGCTGTTGCTACAACTACTGAGGGACAGTAGTGGCGGTGGTGGCGGCAGTGGCGGTGGTAATGCCAATGCACAATTGCTACAGGCAATATTGAGCGCTAATGGTAGCAGTGGCAGTGGCAATGGTGGTGGTGGAAATAACCAGTTGCTTCAGGGTTTGATGGGTGGTGGGGGTGGCGGCGGTTTTGATGTAAGTTCACTTTTGGGGGGTAATTTTGATTTGAGTTCTCTTTTAGGGGGTAATTTTAATATAAGTTCTCTTTTGGGATTGATGGGGGGTTTTGGTTTCATCTAAAAGCATTTTAAACTACAACCAATGTTTAATTTCCCTCAAAAAAATAATGAACAAACTACAAAAAAAACATGTTTGTTTTTCTAGTGAGACAATTGAGTATGGGAAACTCAGTTAATTTTTCCCTACATGTTTATTACATGCTTGGAACAAATTTCTAATTCTCTGTACTTATAATTATGGTGTCCCTTTTTTTCTTTTTTCTGTGATTTTTTTCTCTTGAAAAAATATTTGTAAAGAATGTTTTATTGGTTGATTTTGATTTTGATTTTATTTATTTATTTATTTTTTTTGTTGTGTGTGTGTATAAAGCTCTTTGGCACAAGCTTTAGATTTTATGCTTGGATATATGGCCTGTGAAGATTTCTATCGAAAATCTGACACGGCAACTCTACTAGGTTTTAGGCATAGTTACCAAGAGACTCTTTCGGACCAGAGAAAAGCGTTCCCATAAACTCATTTCCGAGACAAAGACTCATCACATCGAAAACTTATACTTGGAACACTATTCTTCAAAATTCCCTTACTACATGGACACTTTGAAAAATAAATAATAACTCATGTTTAATCATTTTTCATAATGTTGAATGAGAGGGCAAGGGATGAAGGTTGCTATGTCCAAATTTTTACAGGATGGATATATAAAACTTAAATTTTTTTCAATGTTTCTTCAATTTTAATATTTATAATTAACTTAGAAACAATTGGAATTGACACTCTCAATCGAAAATTCTTTCGCCACTGTCAGCCCTTCTTTCGTACCGAACTGAATTATTTCCCCACTAAGTTACCATTTAGTTTATTACTAAATCATGCAAACACATTATTGTTAAGAAATATAAAGTAATAGGGAAATAATAATAATTTATTTATTCAAGGTCACAATAGTATGATACAGCATGAAGTCTATTTATAATACAAGGACTAGTGTACAATATAGAATAGCACAAGTAAGACAACTCATATGATATTCCAATACTCCCCCTCAAGTAAGAGCAAGTAGATCCGTAATGCCTAACTTGCGAAAAAAATACTAATGAAAGTAACAACCAAGTGATTTAGTGAAAACATCCGCAAGCTAAGAGCGAACAGAAGTGTGCAATGGAAAAATTAAATTAGATTGCAACTTCTCATGAATCAAATAACAGTCAATCTCGATATACTTTGCACGCTTATGAAATTTGGATTATAAGCAATATGAACTACAAATTTATTATTTAAAAATAAACAAATCGGCCGAGTAATAGGAACACGAAAATCACACAATAACCTAGCGAGGCAAACTAACTCATAAGTAGTAGAAGCCATAACACGATATTCAGCCTCAGAAGACAAACGTGAAACAATCAACTTCAAAAAGCTATTAGAAGCAAAAAACAAACCATGGCTAGGGAAACCCTTGACATAACAAAGAATACGATAAACATCCTGAAGATATACATCCCGGAGATCCTTCATTAATTGACAAAGAAATTCTTTAGAAAATGTAATATATGGTCTCATAATAGTCAAATATATTCAACGACCAATAAGACGATGATAAATATTTAAAGCAAACCAAAGGGAGACCATCATTTGACAAAATATCCAAAGCATATTTCCACTATAAAATAAAATGCCCAAAGCAAAACGAGCCTCCTCTAAACCCAAAATAATATTTCAAGGGACCCAAATCCTTAATAAAAAAACGAGCAGCAAGATGATACTTAACAACAAAAATACTGGCAGGATCATTACCTGCAACTATAATATGTTATAAGCATACAAAAGTAAAATAATAAAAGAAGTGAATAAAGAATTATCACACACAGACAGACGATAACCAGTAGATACAAACACTGAAGAAAACTTGACATATCACTATCGAAACACCTGATTATGCCCATAAAGAGACTTATGCAAGCGACAAATTCGAGTTTCCCCCTGTCTCGATAGCTTGGCTGGCAAAGACATATAAACTTCCTTATGAAGGTCACCATGTGGTAAAGTATTACTAACGTCCAACTGGTGTAAGTCCCAAAAACGAGTAGCAATAATAGCTAATAAACACAACACAATGACCGATTTGGCTATGGAAGCAAAGATATCATGGTAATAAAGGCCCTATTTCTGTGTATAACCTTCATATAACAACCTAGGGGTGAGCTGGTTCGGAGGCGTTATACTTTAGCTACTAATCAAGTCTTACAACTCTCAATTGACCTATCTACACACAATTTAGTCTTGTAAACCCACTTACAGGGAATTGGCCTATTACTTGGAGGAAAAGGAACCAATGTCCAAGTGCGATTAGCCTCAATGGCATCAAGCTCAAAACTCATGTCATCCCGCCAATGTGAATGTCGCAAGGCCTCGGAAAAAAGGTAGAATCTGAAATCTCATTAATAAATGTAAGAAAAGTACGACGATAAGCAGAAAAATGATGATAAGACAGGTGAGTAAAAGAAGATGTATCGTATTAAGAGACGCAGAAGAAGCAAGGGTGAGCACGTCAAGTTAAGGACAATCACAATTAAGGAGATATTTAGGTTGAATATTGGTTTATTGAGGACAAGGATTAAGATAAGGTCGGGTAGGGGTGATCGGATTAACCAGAGCAATGGGTACAAAGGGGATTGGGTCGGATTGGAAAGAATTAGGGAAGGGGTAGGATCGGGCACAAGTTTGGAGTGTGTGGGATCGAGTGTAGGCACTAATGTGTTGGAGTTAGGATGTAGGCCGGGTACAAGGAGGTAAGAGGCATGGGCTAGTGAAGAAGGTTTAGTTGGGTGCAATTGTGGGCTGGGGTGATAGTGTTGGTACACGTTAACTCATGTAAGATTCTAAGCTCATTAAATAAATCTTGTGTTTGTGAAAAAATGAACTCACTTCTTTCATCAATGTGTACATGTAAAACCTTACTATTATATTGAATTTTCACCAAAGCAAAAACAAATTAAGATAAAACAAGGTATCTGATTTGTTGCCCATTAAATGTACCCAAGCAATAAAACAAATCAACAATGGTTAAAAAATAATAGGAACCATCACAGAATCAAAGCCATCCCAAAGGTCAATGCAAACATGATTAAAGATGAAAGTACTCATAATAAACAATACATTAAAACTAAGATGAGAATATTTTCTGCATTCACATGCATCACAAAGAGGTAACTTAATTGGTAAAGGAAAAAATTTAGGAAATCCTAGCTTAGAAGAGTAATCTAATCGTTGAAACTATAACTTAAAGGCTGGAGAAACAGAACAAGTCGTGGCAACTGAGGTAAGTTGAAAATAGTAAAGTTTATCACGACACTCAGCCACTCCAATTTGCATTCACGAAGTAATATACTAGAAAAAAAGGGGGGAAAAATAATAGTCAAATTTAAATCACAAGTCAGTTAACTAATAGAAAGTAAATTATATTTAAAATTAGGCAAATATAGGACATTTTTTAAGGTGATGGAAGTGGAAAGAGTAATAAAGTCAATGACTCAAATAAGTATGGGGGTGCCATTAGCAACATTCACGAACTTTGAATTCCTTTCATCAAGATAAAAATCTTCATTAGAAAATGAGCAACAAGACATATGATGCGATACTCCTGTATCAATAATCTATTAATTAAACAAAGAATAGTTAGGAGAGGTTACACCAGCAAAATTAATGGTCGAGGTAACTATAACCATAGTGGGGGATAAAACTGCATCAGTTAGAAATTTTCTGACTTTTTATTTTTTTAATTATTATTTTTTATAATAAGAAATCATCTGAAAAAAAATGGGGAAAACTATTCCAGCAAGCAACATCAGTCGTAATCATGGTGGTCATTTATGACAGAGCAAGATATCAATGCGACTCAATAACTTATTTACCTCAATTGTGACTCATCCTCGAGCTATAGTTCATATCAGTTGTACCTCCTTACAGGCAGTGGCTATAGGCGTGGCAGCACGAGCAGTGGCAATTGGAGGTCCGATCATCGGGGTGGGCGATCTGGTCGTTACGGTGGTCGATGATGGATCTCAAGTCGGTGTTGGCGAGCTCCAATTCAATTAAATCAACGGTGTAGGAGTCTCCGTATAGAACAAAATGAAGATTAGGACTTGTACTTGAGCGGAGTCTCCAAAACACCACCCTCTCCTTATTAGGGTTTATTTCACAGCTTTTTGGTGGTGGTTGTTGTCATGATGTAGGCCTGGAATTCTGAAGGTTAATTTAGGGTGTTATTTTCGATGCAAGTACAAGGCTTTTGATACCATGACAAATAAAACGTGGAAAATAATTATTAGTATTAAATTATATAAAAGAGAAAGAGATAATTCTTTATTGATGTTATTATACTGAATAAAATAAAGCTATACCTTTTAATATAGGCAACAATCCTAAATCATATATAAGAAATAAAAGTCAACTTAATAGAAAATAAATCATAATAAGAAAATTATCCCAACTCGAAAACCAAATCAATTAGTAAATTAAATCTAATATGGACAAACCTTTACTCGATATATTTTAGTCAGTAATTTTCTAAACGGGTACTGGGCATCTCGATAGGTTGTGTGATACATATTTCTTCCCGAAATGAAGAAATTTTTTTTTGGGGTGAGTTCATGTGCCTTATAAATTTTATGTGCAAAATCAATCACGTGGAATAAATGGAAATAATTATATGATATTAGATTTCATGTTTTTGGGCCTAATAAATACATATCATGTTATGATGCAATTATGTGAAACTTTTGTAGACTTTTATATGATTGTGTTGTTTGTTGTGTAAGATAATTTGGGCTAAGGTATAGGTGGGAATTGGCTAAATAGATTAAGGTTAAAATTAACACGTGAAATATTGGCATATCATAATTGTGAGAAGAATTATTGGTACTAGTGAATATGGTAACGACGAGGGAATGTTAAATCTGCTATTGAGAATAGCCTTTAGAAATTACTATATATATATATGTATATGTATATATATATATATGGGAAATTTGGATTTATTGAAAATCTAGAGTAAAGGAGAACTTTTGGAAATTATTCGAAGTGTAGAATTGGTATAAGGAGTTTGACTACAGTAATGGTTGAATAAAATATTTTTTTGTAAAAGGTGACAGCATTTGGCAATAATGTCAGTGCTAAATGGTGGGCTTGTGTAGAATATGTACGTGGCGATGCATGAGTATGTTGTGCTATTGGTTGGAGATTGTTGTGGTATACGTTCACTACATTGGCTTATTTAAGTAAATTGAAAATTTGCGTGTGGAACATACCCCTTTTACCAATTTGAGAAAATGAAAATCGATAATGAGTAAGGAAAATACATTTTGTGCATTGGATATAGGCTTTCTGATATTTGGGAATTTTGTTGTACGTGAATATTAAGTATTGGGTATGAGTTACTAATGCAGAAAATACTTTTAAAATTGTTAAAATTGACTTTCAAAATCGATTTTTGAACCAATGTTGAAACAGAAGATGTTGAAAGTGATAACTTTTAACATCGGTTCTCTCCTATAACCAATGTTAAACGTAACACTTTCAACATCGGTTTTGGTAATAACTGATATTAAAAGTAACACTTTCGACATTGATTTTGATCATAACTTATGTTGAAAGTAT